>PVJH01000849.1:0-256295 GCA_004026705.1 Nesogale talazaci
TGAGAAGGTACTGGTGGGGCAGGGCAAGCCTGGAAAGACTCCTGAATATCTGAGTTGCCATCTTTTAAAAAATCAATGTCCTAGGGGCTCTTACAACTCTTATCATAATCCATCCATCCACCCATTGGATGCCAACCACATTTGTACTTTTTTTGCCATCATCATTCTCAAAATATTTGCTTCCTACTTAAGCCCTTGGTGTTAGCTCCTTGTTTTCCCCCCTCCCCCATCCCTCCCTCATAAACCCTTGATAATTTATAGATTATGATTATTTTGTCATATTGTACACTGTCTGATGTTTCCCTTCACCCACTTCTCTGTTGTCTGTACCCCAGGGAGGAGGTTTTATGTAGATCCTTATAATCGGTTCCCCCATTCTACCTTCCCCCCACCCTCCCAGTATTGTCACTCTCACCACTGGTCCTAAAGAGATCATCTGTCCTGGATTCCCCATCTTTCCAGTTCCTATCTACACCAGTGTATATACTCTGAGTTGCCATCTTGCCATGGGTTTTATTTAGCTTGGATTTTTCTGTTAGCCTGAAAGGCGGCAGGGTGATGACATACCACCAGACTGACCTTTCATGTCTCTGCTGGGTAGAACACTCCAGTTTTGATCTCCTCTCCTGAAGTCAGACTACTGACAAGGTCTATGGTGTGGATGTTCCCCAATGGATAGATGGCTCTGGATCTCTGGCTAATACCCTAAGTGAGGAGGGGGCCACCACACCTTAGGTGAGATTTAAAGTATGACCACCTTGGGATTCCTGGAAAAGTTCCAGATCCATGGGTATGGTGGCTCTCATTCCAACAAATTTTTAATGCTTTCTCTTTTTTATTATATCCCTTCTTATGTCTATATTAGCAAAATGCATTGCTACTATCCTACCTGCCTACCTACCTCTCTGCCTATCTCCTAACTCACATTTATCTATTTGTTGGCTCTTTTTAATTGAATTATAGATGTAAGCTTTGAAGTATGTGCCTACAGAAAGATATATGCATATACTCTGATATATACACATATATTCAAATACAGGCATACAGGAAAGAAGAAACATATATTTTAAAATAGCCCCCCCCAACAAACATTTCATAAATTCATTGTGTATTCCAGCACTTTTTTATACTCTTGGTGGCATAGTGGTGATGTGTTGGGCTACAAATCACAAGGTCAGCAGTTCAAACTCCACTAGCTGCTCCATCAGAGAAAGATGGGGGCTGCCTTCAATTCCAGTAAAGGGTTACAACCTCAGAAATCCATAGAGCAAGTTGGACACTGTCCTATAGGGTCTCCAGTGAGTCAGAACCAATTCGACAACAATGAGTAACTTCCGTGAACAAGGACAGCACAATATTTCCATGGAACTTTCCTTTCAAAGACCACTGATAAGTCCCCACGGAAAAGTATACAATGAGTCAGCCACAAAGAAAGGGGTCTGGGGGCAGGATGCAATTTGAACTAAGGTGACCAGAAAAGTCCTTGCGGAAGTGACAGTTGAGCCACGCTATCTTGGTGAGGGGCCAGAGGCCCTGAGCCTCAGTGCTAATGGGAACGGTTTGCTTTATGTTACATGGTTTTTCCATTGCCTTCATTTCATCGAGATGTTGGACGTCTCCTAGAAGCCTTCATCATTAGGTCAATTCTTGAATGGGCAAAAGTTTCACTGACAAAAGCCAGATCCCCAGTCAATCAGAGAGAGAGTGCCGAGAGCCAGGCTTTGGTTTAAAAAGCGAAGAACCAGACTGGAAAGATCAAGGCTAGATCCTGATGACAGGCTGGCGTCAGCTTGGAGGCGTGAAGAAATTGGACAATTTATGACTGGCGAGCGAGTTTGCATCATCATCTCCTTGTCTGCACAAGCGCTCAAGGGAAGGAACAAATAAGTTTTTGGCTGCTATTTTTGGTCAAAGTGGCTCCCCTTCTTTATGGATTTCAGACCCCTCAGAGGAACTCTTCGGTGGCCTTTGCTTGCAGATGAAAACCAGCATCATGCTGTGGGGATATTCCCAGAGGATGGGTGAAAGAAGGGCTGACCCCTTTAATGACCCTGGGAAGGATGGAGCTGATTGAAGAGCAGCGGAGCTGCAGGGTTGATGACCTTGGAAGGTGCCCATGGTGTTCAAGGTATCCTGCCAAGGCGGAGAAGGCACAAAAAAGGTGGAAATGCTTGCCGTCAGAAGAGGGTGTTCTAAACTCAAGAAGCTGATTCATAGATGCTATCATCACCCTGTAAACACATTAAAAATAAATACCATCCATCTACATGGATGCAACCCAGCCATTGTCAATTGCCATGGAAGCACACTTGCTGTACTCATTCTCCTTGTCATGTTATCTGATTTCACTTAGTCTAGATCTCGCCTCTTTCAGGTTGTGGGCATTGGGGTCTTGAACGTAATGCTTGATTTTTTACCCATTTTGTTGGCATATAACTTACACAGTTCAATCGTTCAATCCTATTAAGAGGAATTGGACAATCATCTCCATAGGCGAGTTGAGAACATTTTCTTCTTTCTTGAACTCATTGTTACTAGTTCCCCATTTCTCTTCTCCTCTGCCCAAGACACCATTAATCCACATACTATCTCTATAGATTTACCTGTCTTGGACTTTAGATGCAGAAAAGCATATACCAACAACAAAGTTCCAAATCCAAATAACAAAGTAAAACAGAATAAAAATTTCAATCAAAATGAAAATATTAAAAACTAGAACAAGTTAAAAATGAGTCCAAATGGAGATAAAATGATAAGGTTAAATTTTAACCTAATAGTATCTGCAAGAATCCATTTTCCAAAGCATTTTGCTAAGTCTTGATTTTATTCTGGGTGAATGCCTTGCATCCAATCCTTTAGTGGCTTCCCAATTCCTTTATGATAAAATCCAGAAGGTTCATCATATCCCACAAAGGCTTTTTTGGTTTTCCATCCACAAACCTCTCCAAATTTTTCTTCCATCTCTTCCCCAGACGCTCTTCCTTTGGCTACAACAACTCGTTGCTCCTCCCTAAATGTCACACAGTTCCGGGGGGCCATGTCTTAGCTTGTCAGACTACGCTTGTTGGGAACACTCTTCCTTCTCTTGCTCTGCCAGCTGGATTGATCCCGTCCTCTTGACAGCGTTCTTAATCATTTCTTTGTGTCAGGCTGAATTTGACTTGTGAGTCCGGTGGCACCCCAGAAATAACCCTCTCCTGCCCCTGACCAGCTTGTCATATAGCAGTAGTTTTTCTTGTTGTTTTGTTTTGCTTTGTTTACGTAGGCCACAGACTAAGAATTTCCAGAGGGCAGAGCTGAAATGATCTCTTACCCTATATTCTAAAATAAAACTGCACTGCTCAGCCTAGTCTAATGTGTGTGTGTGTGTGTGTGTGTGTGTGTGGTTTGAAATGAGACATTGAAAGTTTCAAATGTTGTAATATTATGAGATAGAGACAGGAAACTTGGGGACTTCTTGGCATTTATTAACCTCAGCAATTCATAACTATTTTTATTATTAGGAGAAACTATTTTTCAAGCTTCAGCATTTCACCTTGAGCAGTCACTGTGTGCTGCTGATGTCTCTACAGCTCTGCAGGGAATTGATAGATTTTGAAAGAGGGAAGTGATAAAAAAGATAGTCATTTCATTTATTTCTATATTTCTAAAACATTGAATTCTGCTGTCCTTCCATTCATTCCCCAAAGTGTGGATACTGTTCTATAAATGGAATCTATCGATGTTCTCTAAATGTGAAATTGTGATTTGGTACAGTATTTTTCCTTTGATGTAAGACGAACTGACTAACACCTGCCTGTGCAAAACCACTTTTTCTCTGAAGTAAGAAACAGATGGAATGGGATTGCAGGGCACCCAATTGGACCCACGGCTTCTCTCTGAGTCTCCGACATCTTGTTCCAGACTCTTCATTTCCCATGTCCAGGAACTTTGCACACCTAGTTTCCATTCCTACTCTGCTGCACCTCAGAACCTTTTATCTTTGCCCTCCTTTCAGAGTTTTGGCAGGTCTTTCTTGCTAATGCCTATTGAATGATGTCTTGTTCAGCTGCCATCGATGTACAGACGTTTTGAGCTTTTGACCTCAGAGTTGTTCTAACACAGCCCTTTCATTTTGCAGTGGAGAAAATGGAAGGTGGAGAGAGAGAAAGTAATCAGCTCAAAGTCATGGAGTTGCCAAAGGCAGTGCTTCTCTCAGCTTCTCTCCAACTTCACAGCAGTGCAGACCTGCAGACCTAGGCTCAAGTCTCGACACATTTATGATTGCATGGCTATGGGGAAAGTACTTGAGCTTCCCAAGTCATGAGTTTGTCTTCTTTTTTGAAAAACCAAGGAACCTTTGTAATATCTGATAAACCCTCTGAAATTTATCATAAAGGAAGTATCGTCACCAAAGGATTCGATGCAATGCATTCAGATAATGGTAGCTTCAACTTCAAGGGATTGTTTGAAAGATTTGGATGTAACACACACACACACTTGATTACTAAATGAGAGGTTGGCAGTTCGAACCTACTAAGAGGAACCTCGGAAGAAAGGGCAGGTGATCTAGTTTCAGAAGGTTGCAGCCTTGAAAACAGCAGAGTTCTACTCTGTGCAATGCAGTTGAATCACGGTGAACCAGAAGTACGATGAGAGCAACAGCTAGTTTGATTTTCTGTCTGGTACCCTCTCTGGCATACAGTGAAACCAATACAGGCTAACCAATGTTAGCATCATTATGCATTGCTAAAGACACTCCGGTGGTGTGGGGCCTAAGAGCTCAGCTATTGTCTGAAAGGTCAGCAGTTTAAACTCACCAGATGCTCCTTAAGAGAGAGATGTGAGGGTCCACTTCCATAAAGATTGCCGCTTAAGAAAAATCTGTGGAGCAGTTCTAGTCTGTCATATAGGATCACCATAAGCCAGCCTGGGTTGACTAGAGAAGCAAATTCATAGACACTCATATTGTATAAGAAAGACCTTTATATAAAGAGTAATTGTATATTAAGAAAACATCCCAGCCCAGTCCAGATCAAGTACATGAATCCAATATTAGCCCATATGTTTGATACCAGTCAATAAATTCTTCTTCAGACTCACATAGCCAAGCAAAAATGATGAATGCAGGAAGATCACAGGACAATGTGTGAAAATTCTTATAGCTTGATGTGGCTTGCTAACAGGAATGTGTAGCAGAGTGGAACTGGTCTTCAGTAAGCTATTTAGCCCCTCTGCACCTTCAACTGATGTCATCAAGCTGCAACCTGACTGACAGGCTAGACATCCCTTCACTCTTTATAGTCTCAAGTTGATACAAGATGATGTAATCACCACACCAATGTCGGCTCTATGACAACCAATTTGGTTTTAGTTTTATTGGTAGACTTTGGGAGGAGGAGTCCTGCTGGTTAGCCTTGGCTACTAACCAAAGAGAGGATGTTGGTTTGCACCCATCCAATTGCTCTCTGGGAGAAAACCCTCTGATGGTCTTCTTCCCTACAGATTATGCTGTTATGTGACATCGCATCTGTCTTTCACAGTTTGCAGGGACCTTGTATTCAACAGAACAAATAATTTCTCTGTCCATTCCTGTACCTTTTGTTATGTCAATGTTTTCAGTGCAGCTTGAACTTCTACCCTCTGTTTCATTCGTTCTTGATCATATGTGACCTGAAATAGTTGAATGTTGAGCAATTCTTTTTGTTAAGTGACTTTGTGTATTTTTTCCACCTGCTTTTCATGCCTCCTGCATCAAGCAATATCTTGCCTATAGACGCTTCCAAGGTTACAACTCATTTTTCTTCAGTTATTTCAACTTTAGAACAAGTGAGCATATTATTTCCTTTTGATTTTCTCACTCCAGTTCTTTGAACAATGTAATATGTTGTCTTCCGATACTGTGGCCTGGAATCTCTTTTATTTACTTATCTTTTTCACACTGTAGCTACTCTACACTCAAGAGCAAGTTTCAGAGTCTCTTCTGACATCCGTTTCGGTCTTTTCATTCTCTCTTGTTTTCAATGGCCTTGTTGCTTTCTTCACATACAGTGGCCTTAATGTCATCTCACAACTTGCTCGGTGTTCATTAATTTTCAAGGTGTCAACTCTGTTCTTCAGATGTGCTCTAAATTCAGGTGGGATGTACATAAAGTAGGGTGTTAGTTCTTGTCAACTTATATTATTTTTCTGAAGTTCCATAAAGAACTTCTCACATGAACTTGGCATGTGAACAGTTGATGGTCTGTCCCAGGACCATCCTGCACTGCTCCTGGTCTTGCTCTGATTGAGGGTGACAGTCTTTTCGCTATCTTTCTTTAGATGTAGTCAGTTTGATTTCTGTGCATCCCATTTGGCAAAGTCCACGTGTACAGTCACTGTTTAAGTTGTTTCAACAAAGGTATGTGTAACAACTAAGCAATTTTTCTTGCAAAATTCTATCATGGGATCACTAGTGTCATTCTGTCAGCAAGTCTATATTTCCGACCACCTACCCAGCTTTGTGAGGAGCTCTGGCAGTGTCCTGAGTTACACGTTGGGCTTCAAGTTGCAAGGCTCAAACTCCAAAGTCAATGCTGACTCATAGTGAACCCCTGTGGGTTTCTGAGACATTAACTATTTACGGAAGGAGGAAGTCCAGTATTTCTCCCATGGAGTTGCTAGTGGTTTTGAACTGCCCCCCATTTGGATCGTAGTCCAATGCACAACTGCTATTCCACCAGAGCTCTTAACTGCAGGTTCAGCGGTTTGAAACTACCAGTCACAGTTGAAGGATGAAACTTTGTACTCCTATAAAGAGTGACAATCTCCAAAATTCACAGGAGGATTTCTACTCTGTCCAATAAGGTGCTATGAGTCAGAATTAACTCAGTGATAATGAGTTTGTTTGGGGTTTGAACCTTCGGGGTTTCAAGCTTTCACATTTGGATTCCACATTCCAATCACTTGCAATGATTAGTACATTACGATTGTATAACAGATCAATTTCAGAATTTGTCAGATGGCAAAAATCCTCCATTTAAAAAAAAACTTTGGTACTAGTGTCTGGTGGGAAAATTTGAATATATTTATATTAAATGGCACATTAATATTATCCTATCACTGACAGCATTGTACTTCAGGAAAATCTTGGAATATATTTTCCGGTAATGAATGTCATACTGTTTTTCTTCAAATTCCCAATCCTGGCGATTAAACCAGCAGATTCAAATGTCTTATGCAGCTCAAATTGGCTAATGCCAGTCTATTTCAGCTCACTAATATCTATGATTCAGGATATCAATTATTATACATTCCATTTCATTTTTGATGACTTCCAATTTTCCTAGATTCACATTTTATACATTCTGTCTTCCAGTTATTTGAAAATATTCTCAGTTTAAATCGTGCCCGGTCAGCATATGAATGAAGGACCCCAAAGCTTCATTTCGACTCTGTCATTGAACTCCACCCTCTGAGGAGACAGCTTTCCCTGCACACGTTTTGAATGCCTTCTTACAAGACTGGGTGAAGCTGTGGTAAAGATGTGAAGGAATTTGGGTCTTTATCCATTGAATATGGGATTGTTAAGTGGGCAGGTGCTATGAGGAATAGTTTGTCGATTGCTCAAAATCGACCCCCAGTCACCTCAAAACCACAGGATGCCTTAGTCAGGTCTTGAAGCAGGATCCTAGGGGAGATCATTTGAATCGGGTATACTTTCTGCTCTCCCATTAGCCAAGGACTCTCTTTCATTTTGATGAAGCACTTAGCTCATGAGTCTTTCAAGATAAAGGGAACATTTTGCAGAATAAACGCAGTTTTTAATTTATTTTTGTTTTTGGATTCTGCCCACCTGAGCACGAGGCTGCCCTTCATACCTCTCCCCTCTGCTTCTCAGTTGAAGTCACAGCCCTGGGCATCCCTCTTCCCTGGCCTCTTGCTTCCCCTCAGACGCCCCAGGTGGCTGTGCAGCCTCGCAGGAGGGTTTTGGAAGAATGCTCCAGGGGGCAGTGTGGTAAAGCCTAAGAGAGCTGCGTCGCCTCGAGGAACGCCTTGGCCATTTTTACATGAAAATGTTTACCCTGGAAATTAAATTATATTTGGGATTTGGGGCTTCCCTTCCCCCACCCCCACTGTGGGAGGTTTCGGAAAGTTACTGTGGTGACCGGCACAGTCAGAGGGCTGTCAGCATTTCAGCTCCGCTCAGTCAGACCTTGCGGGGTCCTTCAGCACCTGAGCCCCAGGGGACCCTGCACACGTGGGGGGCTGGAGGCTGGGGCAGAGGTCGCTAGTTCCATGTGTCCACATGTTCTCCTATCTTCAGCTACTTGGAGTCAGCAGCTTGTGATCCACTGCAAACATGAATCCGACAGTTTGCCGGCAGGGGTGGTGGCATGTGTGTGTGTCCCAAAATCTTTCTGAGAAAGTAGCTCTTCGAAATGCTCCCTGTGCACCCGGGAGTTCATGCATGCTCAGACTGTAGTTTTCTACTCTGTCACATGAGATACTAGAAAAATTCTCAGGTCCCTCTGACATGCTCGAGTTCCCTGTGGTGAGTGGGCTCTTCTTGGGTTGAGAAGCACAAAGCCAGCAGCTGAAGCCCGCGGTGCTCCCTGGGAGAAAGATGAAGCTGTCTGCTCTGCTCAAGAGGTACGACCTCAGACATCCAGAGGGCAGCTCCACCGTGTCTTGCAGGGTCACGGTGAGCCAGCGTGGACTCGAGGCTGGCCACTTTGCCTTTTGACGATCTCCAAGAATCCAATGAAATCAATAAAAAGACGTAAGTCTTGGGGAATCCCTCTTTTCTCCATGTCTTTTAGCCATTCAATGCTCTCCATCATTTAAAGATGAGTGATTCCTATTCCCCACGCATCCTCCTATTCAATGATCCAATTATTCACCAGCAAATAAATATTTTTCGGCATATGTTGCAGCAGCTGAACTAGATTTCACTTATAAAGCAGTGAAGAAAACAGACTCCCAGTTTCCCCAGAGCACACAGATTAAAACACAGACCCCACCCAGGCAGTCACAGGAACATAGAGTGCAAGAAAGGTAACATACAAAGGTGATCTGAATTGTTAGAATTCCGGCCTACGAAAGAATCTAGGGCAGTTCTGTTCTCGCACATGAGGCTGCTGGGAGTTGCAAGCTGCTTGAAGGCACTGGGCTGCCATCGGATGACGTTGGCATTTGGGGGTCAGAGAAAGAGAAGTGGTTTTTGTTTTTGTTTTCTAGCTAAGACACACAGAATTGATGGGAGACAGCCAAATGGAGTTGACATTGTACTGTGTGTCAGAACCCTGGCAGTGCATGCCATCAGTCCTTCACAGGGCTCGAACTCCCCCGCTGCCTAGAAGGAGAAAGATGAGGCTGTCTATTTTGACGAAGAGTGACAGTCTCAGAAACATTGTGAGGCAGTACTCCTCTGTTTTGTAGGGTCACTCTGCATCAGAATGTGTGAGAGGCAGAGGATGAAACCAAATTGTTACACGGTCCTACCTTTTGATACGCAAGATGGAAATTCCTTCGTGTTCATGCTCACTGCTTGCTAATAATCAACCCCAGGGCAATCCTTATAGAAAATTTGAAGGCTCAAAGAATCCAGCTTCTCAAGAGGTACTCTTTCAACTTTTGACAGTTCAAAGTTTTTCTTTCATTGATTTCTGGTATTGTTCCTTAGATTGCCCAAGCGAGAGTGTAAATTCCAAAACATAACAAAAACAAAGCAAAACATACTCATTGCCACTGAACAGATCTTGAATCACAGAGCATCTAAAGGACAGTGCCGAACTGACTCAGGAGTCTTTAGATTAACAGTTGAGTGCTTTAACAACCATGGCGCTCAGGGTCCTCTATCAGTTCCACAAGGATAGAAATTTCCACAAGGATAGAAATGTTATCTGCTTTGTCTGATGACATCTCTCAAGTGTCAATAATAATGGCTTATTGGAGTAAAGCTGCTCAAAGCATATTTGTTGAATGGATGAATTTAGGCTAACATAAATCCAAACTCATCTCCATCCAGTTTATTCCAGTTGATAGGGACCCTATAGGACAGAGAAAAACTGTCTCTGTGAGTTTCTGAAATGATAAGTTTCTATGGAGACTAGAAAATCTCCTCTTTATCTTTAAATGTCCCGTGGTTTTAAACTACTGACCCTGCATTTAGCAACCCAATTCAGAACCCATCATAGCACCCAAGCTCCTGTAGTTTAAAATAAGTCGTCCTAAATGTTTTCCTCAACAGACCTAGTTCTGCTCTCCAGAAAATTAAGTAAGAAGCCTCATATCTTTTAGAAGGACATGCTTATAGTTGTTTAAAAATAGTTTTCATGTTCTGGTAATTGTCAATTTATGTGTTTTTGAAACTTTCTCAATTTTAGTTAGGAATTGGGATCTAATTGAGATGGCTGTCCAATACAATCCATTTCCTTATATTATTGTTGCTCTTAAAACAACAGATCAAATATAGTTGCCTCAAATGAAGTGTCAGGAAAAAAATGAAACAAAAAAGTCAACAAAGCATCAGTGTCACTGGGAAAATGGTGGGCACCTTCATATAAATTTAATCATAATCAGTGAACAATAGTAGGACAGAATAAAATCTGAGAAATAACACAAAATTTTCCAAACTTAGTGAAAAAAAGCAAACAAAAGGCTAGCAAACTTCAAGCAGGAACAGTAAAACCTTAGGATAGGCAGGGAACATTTTATGATATAGTGATGGAAGATAAGTCACTTAAACTATAGAACTATCTTCTCCTTTTGGTTGGCAGTGGAATTATAGGATCATATAGTAATTCAATGTTTAACTTTCTAAAAGACTCACATATGTATAATATACTTTAACTGATGAGAACCAAATAGAAGAATCCTGAAGAAAAATAAAGGAAAAAAATCTAAAACAAATGAGGAAAATACGAAGACTTACCACATGAAGACCAGTAAGATGAATAGCTAACACTTCTCAAAAGTGAAGCAAGCTAAAAGACAATGGAATGGCAAATTTAAATTTGCCATAAGCTAAAACTATAAGGAGTTTTTAATTTAGAATTCTAGATTGATTGAGAATACTCCTATTTTTCAAAAGTTAATGTGAAAAAAAGACATTTTCTGATAAAAACTGAGACGTGAGTAATGTTACAGATAAGAGCTAAAAACAGGGGCTGAGCCCTGGTAGCATAGTGGTTTGTGCGCGGGACTGCGGCCCACTGGGATGGAGGTTCAATTCCAGCAGCAGCTCCACAGGAGCAAAGACCGGGCCTCCTACTCCCACCACTAGAGGTCAGTGATGCACCAAAAAACAAACAAACAAAAAAAGAAGCTAAAAAACACAGGGAATCCAAAACAGATAAATCCATCAGGACCAAAAAGGGCAGCTGTGATGCTAGGAGGATACTAAGAGGGGGGCGTGGAGTAAGGGGGAAACAATCACAATGATTGACCTATGGTCCTCATCCCAGGAGGACAGACAGCAGAAAGGTGGATAAAAGAAACAGCAGTCTAAAAAGTTTTAAAACATTAAAAAAATTATAGATTATCAAGGGAGGGACGGTGGGAGAGGGAAGGGAAACATGAGAAGCTGATGGTAGGGTTTCAAGTAGAAAGAATATGTTTTGAAAAAGATGATGACAACATATGTAAAGATGTGCTTGACAAAATGAATATGTATGGACTGTGATAAGAGCTGTGATAGCCCCCACTTAAAAAACAAAGCAGAGAATTTAATGCCAGAATACATACTTTATAAGATATAGGATTACCATTTCTCCTGAGTGGTTTTTCAGGAGTTTGAGTCTTTTAAGCATTTGGTTTAGTAACTTATGGAGTTTATGAGCAGAGAGCCATGTGGTGGGTTTTTGTCTTCACCAGGAAGGACCCAGAGTCACTCCCCCATCAACTATCTTGGGTCTGTGAGCCTCTTGTGCAGAATATCTTTCTTGGTGTTAGTTGTCTCCTACTCCCTGCCTACTCCGATGCTCTAGAATTGGTTCTTTTAAAGCCTGTGAGATGGCAAAATCGACCAATTCCTTCATTAAGGTTTCATACACATTATTTGTATAGTCCTAACCACAAGGAGGAGACCCTGGTGGTCTAGAAGATTACACATTGGACTGGCAATCACAAGGTCAGCAGATCACTAGCCATTCCTTGAGAGAAGGATGAAGACTTCTGTTCCCACAAAGATTCATTGCTTCAGAAACCCACAGGGCCCTGAGTCCAAGTGGAATCCATGAGAGTGAGTTGAGTAGAGCCCACAAAAGTGACATACACCTTCTTAAAATATTAACAAGCTTTTGATCCCTTGCTGAGCCATATGTGCCTCATTTGCATAGCTCCACCCCATCATTTGCTGGAAGTTACAAAGACTGTTGCTAGAAGGATCCTATTAAGCAATTCACACCCTTGAAGAAGTGTGACATTGACCTTTGATAAAGTTATCATTCATGGGATCACAAACTATAATTTATTTTGTTAAATCTAAAGACATAATGATTCCTATTTCTAGATAGTTTTCATATTCTCTTTTATTAACCTTGGAGGGATATTTTGGGCAAAAAAGAAATAAGGTCAACTATATTTTCCCCCTTTCAATTGAAATCAGCTAAAATTAAGGCAAAGGCTATTTTGCAAGACTATCCCAGCATAATCCTATTCTTATAAAAGTTCCAAATCTATTTACTATTTTGTCTTTATATGTATAAGAATATCTAAAATGAAACAAACTCTGTGTTGTTGAATTGATTCAGGCCCATGACAACCCCATGTGTTATTATTCTGTTATTTTTCATTGTTGCTGTTAGGTGTGATTGAGCAGAACTGCTCAATAAGGTTTCTTGTCTGTGATTGTTAACAAAGTGGATTGCCAAGCCTTTCTTCTGCGGCACCACCTGACGTATTTGTACTCCCCACCATTAGAACAGTAGTTGAGCACAAACCATTTGCACCATCTCTCCACTGAAGAGTTGACACAGAGTCACTTCTAACTCTTGACACTCCATGGATGTCAGAGTAGAATGGGGTAGACTTATTTTGTTTTTTAACTTGAAAGAATTCATCTCATTTTGTTACTGTGGCTGAGAATGTATGCAGCAGGGGTGTGCACTGATGACTGTCTCCTCTGCTTGGGCTCAGTTCGGTGACATGGGTTGGGATCTTCTAGCTGTGAGTTGTGGGAGCCATCTCATCCTCCATTCCAGAGGACAGCTCCCCTCCCTACTCTACATAAGCTCATGGCCCCCTGAGGTTCCTACCTCATCTTTTAAGTTGCCCTGGTCAGTTTGATTCCATATGGGTAGATTTTTTTTTGGAGGGGGTGGGCATCATTGCCCTCTGTGGTCCCCAGCACTGCTTCCGAGAGCCGCCCCTGGATTTGAACCACCAAGCCCTTGGGCCACAGTCCCACACTCAACCACTATGCCACCGGGGCTCAGCTCCATATCAGTAGATTTTTAAAAGAGGCCAATGCTCAAGGCAAACCTTCTCTCGTTGTAGATCTTTGACAGAAGTAAATCATGAGGACGTTTCCCCAAGGCATGACCTTTCAGTTAGCAACCAAGCCCATAACCCATTGACATCACCCAGGAGCAATGTTCATAGTGGCTATTTCTGGAGAAGAAATAAATCTTGGAAGAGTTAAAATGACAAAATAGAGCTGCCTTTTTATGCTGTTGTTCATGGCCAAAATGCTTTATAGTGATCATAGAATACCTTCACAAAAGTGTACTGCTTTCGCCCGTTAGAACAAAAGAAGGCACACAAGCAAACAGAAGTGCATGATTCATCCCACAAGTTCAATGGTGACCTAAATGAGCATTGAGATGTTTCTAATTGTTCATTCTATCAAGTGAGTTCCAACTAAAGAGAAATGAGAAGGCTCAAGGGGCACCCTCTCAAGGCCTCTCCTATTTACCCCCTTGGCTGGTCTGGCCTGTCTATTGGGCTGCTCTCTCCCCATCCCCTGACTCCTGAGTTCTCTTCTGTCTACAGACACAGGCTCCACCACTCTCCTATGTGAATTGTAATTTAAATCTTGCAAATCACACTGTGGGACTAATGGATCGGAAGAGATTTTTCCTAGCTGCCTACTTCTCCCTGGGAAGGAACCGTATTTATGGCTTTAATTAGAGCACCGAGCTGTAGGAGAAAATGCAGGTTTCAGCTCTTCTGCTGACAGCTTCAATTTGGGGAGGCAACTTGGAAACCCTCTGCTGCAAGATGTGCCAGCTGGGTAATTAGTATTGTGTGGCTGATGATTAAAAAAAAAATTAAGTGGGAGGGGGGGAATGAAACTCAGTATAAGGATCTTAAGCGAACATTAACATTCTGAAAATTAAGGTTTCCAAAAATGGTGGTGATGAGCTGTTTCGGAGAATTTTGTTAAATGTGACTTAGTGTGTTAATGTTCTCTTTGTGTGGAGGGAGGAGCGAGGTGTTGACATCCATCTAACCTGCAGCAAATGCCATCAGATTGCTGAGCTGGCTTTCCCTCTGTGTTGAAAGCAGAGACTAATTCCCCACAATTATTCCTCCAGGGAGCATTACATTTGCCATCCTATTAAGACAAGAAAAGACAAGGTTTCCCAAGGCACTTTGGGAATTCAGCAAGGTCTGAAGAAGTCCTAAGTTTTTAAAGTACTGCTTGGTGGTTGTGTCCAACGGTGATTTCCAAAATGTAGTGGCTGGTAAGATCTGACCCTGACTAATCAGAATAGATCTTGGCTATTGTGGTGTAGTAGTTACTCATTGGGCTGTGATGGAAAGGGCAGCAGTTCAAAACCATCAGCCACTCTGTGGGAGAAAGATAGAGTTTTTTACTCCTGTAAACAGTTATAATCTCAGAAACTTCCCAAAGAGGGGGGTTCATTATGAGTTGTCATCGACAACTGCTATACAAATTCATTTGCTTCAGTATCAACCATGGTGGAATCTCTATTATTTGCAAATAATAGAGCTTTGTTTGAGAGAAAGAATGGGCATCTTTGTTGGTCTCTAGAAGAATTAATTATGCATATGCAGATTTAATGACTTTCTATAAATTCTGAACACGATCCTCCATCATTCATCTAGCAATTCAACAACCATTGTTAAACCACTCTGCTACGAAGATCAATAACAAAGATCAGAACACCAGTCTCCAGCATCCTATCTATAATCTAAAGCACAAGTCATCAAACACATTTGTCACTACTCAATTCTGCTAGATGAATATGGAAGCAGCCATAGACCATCTAGACATGCATGCTTTATTTATGGACACTGAATTGTATATAGTTGTCATATGTTGCAAAGTATAATTCTTCCTTTGATTCTTCCCCTCCCCCAGCCCTCTGATCCTTATGAAAGCCATTCTTAGTGGGCAGCCTATACAAAACATTTGGCAGGTGAGAGTTGGCGTGTGGATTACAGTTTTCAGGGTTGACTGTGGAGAGAAAGCCACCACAAGGTCCAGCTAGATGCTGGGAAAAGTGGAGTGAGACAATAAAGATGGCCTCGGTGAATGCTCACCCCCTGGTGTCTGATAAAATCTTCAGGCCAGAAGACATCTCTGGGCCCATGGTGGTCTCCTTTAACCCTCAGAGGGCATTTGTCTCCCCTCTACCACAATTGCAACAGGTACTCTAGGCCTGTTCAAGAACTTTCCATTAGGACATTGGCATCAACTTCCATCGGCCTCTCATTTCATTGTCGATTATGTCATAGTCTTAAAAAGCTCTACTCTTATGAACTATGAATGCAAATACACAAATAAGGACTCTGAATTCCATGACAACTCATCTGGTATCTGTATTCTACCTCTCTGGCAGGCCTTGGGGAGGGAATAAATAAATATAAGCACCCTTTTCTTAGAGTGTACTTCACAGACACAATTATCCTCTCATTTTTCTTTTTAAAATTATACTTTATTTTTATTTTGGTTGACTTCGTTGCAGACTGTGGACCGAGCTGCCAACTGTAAGCTCAGCGGCTGGAGCCCATGGAGAAAGAGGAGACTGGGGGCTCCCAGAAAGGCTCATAACCCTGGAAACTCAAATTCCCAATTCTGTGTTGTTTCTTAGGCCTGCTACGAGTGGGAATCAACCCAATGGCAGTGAGTTTGGTTTTGAGGAGTAGAAAAGGGTCTCTTCAAACTAATCACAGTACCTACATGCTGGATGATTATCCTACAGCCACAGATACAGTAGATAGCAGCTCTATTATATGGTCAGGAACCCCGGTGGGACTGCCAGGTAAGTCATGAGGTTGTTTGCCTCCAGAAGGATTTACGGAGCCTCAGAAACACTCTACAGGGTTTCCTTCAGTCAGAATTGACCTAAGGCAGTGGGTTTTTGCACTCTTTTCATTGTAAGGCACTGATGAAAAAAAAAAAAAGAACCCAAATGTAAATAAGCCAGTTGCTGCCCAGCAGATTCCGTTTTATGACAGCCACCTTTGAGAGGAGAACTGTGCTCCCCAAGAGCCCTGGAGGGATAGTGGTTGCGCGTTGAGCTGCCAACCTTAACGTTAGCAGTTTGAAACCAGCCGTCCCTCTGTGGGGGGAAAGACGAGGCTTTCTACTTCTGTAAAGAAATGTAGTCTCAGAAGCCGACAGAAGAAGTTCTATGCTGTTCTAGAGTCATTATGAGTCAGAAATGGCTCCATGGCAGTGAGTTGGTTTTGCTTTGCTTTGGTATTCCAAATGGTTTTCAAGGACTCTTCGTATGTTACTAGAGAACTGGACCTTTCTACCAAGATGTCTGGTGGATCCAAATAACCAATCAAGAAACAACCCCAGCCTCAGAGACCCCTCTATAGGCTTCCCGAGGCTAACTCACAGCTACCAAGTTGATGGCAATACAGGGGCTCTATAGGACAGAATAGAAATGCTTTTGTGGGTTTCCAAAATTGTAACTGTTTACAGGGGCAAAAAGCCTTTTTTTTTTTTTCCTGAGGAGCAGCTGAACAGCTGATCATGTGGATCTGAGGTCAAACTCATAACCACTATGCGTCTGGTTTACATTTATATCAACTTTTCATTCAGAGTTCAAACCACACATAAATCCTGCTGTCATATTATAGCCACCCCCCCACCTCCTTTGCTTTCTCTTCTTCCTCTCATGGTTCTCCACCATTTCTTTCACCAACTGAACATCCGTTAATCCTCTAGTTGTTGCATCTTCCCTCTCTTGTCCTCCTCTGATGTGGTAACCTACAAAGTTCATTCTTTTGGGCATGCAAGTCCTCACCTTGGTCTTGAATCTATACAGTAGTGGTTTCACACAATATGTGTCCTTTTGTGGTTGACTAACTTCACTCAGCAAAATGCTCTCTAGGTCCATTCACGTCCTGAGGTGCTTGTGGTCTCATCATTGTACTTTAGGGATGCGTAGTACTCCATTGTGTGCGTATGCATGGAAGCTTCTTTATCCACTCTTCTCCTGATGAGCATTTGGGTGGTTTCCAACCTCTTGCTGTTATGAACAGAGGGACAATGAACATGGGTGTACATATATCTGTGCCACGTCTCTTCCTTTTAACATATTCTTGCTAGTGTAGTCATTGTGTGAAGTGCAGATCCATTTTCTTTTCCAGCTAGTCTTCCAGCTTTCCCAAGTCTACTTAATGAGGAGTCCCTTTTAGTTTGAGGTGCTATATTTAAAACATACTAAAATCTATGTTTTTGAATTTGTATATGAATTTTTTATTCTATTTCATTGAACTGTTTTGTCTATTTTTGCACTAGTGCCATTGATTTTTAACTTCCTGAAACATGCTAAGAAGCAAAGCAAGCAGTGACCTAAATATGTCACTGAATAAGGAATAATCATTCATTATTTTAATAAATCTCAGCCTTTGAGTGTCTTTATTTCTTTACTAATTTGTTTGACAGAAGGGAGGAGCCCTAAAATGTAGGGCTTATCTTTTACAGGTAGTTACTTTAGTTGTGAATGTCTCATACTTCTTTAGGGTGCAAACCCAGGAGAGGTATTGCTGGATCATATGTCCCACTACTTCTAAACTATTTAATATCGATCCTCTTATTTGCCTCTGTTTTAGTCATATGATTTGGTTTTTAACTGGATGATTGAAAATGCCTTGATCTAGATTTCCAATTCTTTTTGGTTTCTCCTTTTATTCAATATTAGTTTATGTGTTTCCCAAATTAAAGAAATTAAAAAGAAGAGTTGGGAAAACAAAATTAGATCATGTCCTTTAAAGTGGTGGTTCAAAACACATTTGCATAATAGTAATAACATGTTCCAATGCTCCCAGTGAAAATTAATCTCCTTATGTGATAAAACTTTGGGAACCTGAGACAGAGCTTAGTTTGGCCTTCAGAAAAAGTGTTAATCCTAAATAAGAATTATCTTCTTTTCATGACTGTCAGAGCTAGCAATTCCTTTAACCTTTCCTGTGTGTTCTTACCTTTATTCAAGTACAAGACAACTTTTTATTGACATCAGCCTAATTACAGAAGTTGTAGTCAAATGGGCCAGAGTAACAGGGCAGTGTGTGTGTGTGTGTGTGTGTGTGTGTAATTGCGCCTATCATACTGTGTCATAATTATATACTACATGAGTCTTATATTGCTAGGTGTCATCAAATTGATTCAGACTCCATAGGTCACACAGACCTGCTTCTGTAGGGTCTTATAAGTTTGGAATAGATGATTGGGTCTTTTCTCCCACAGTTGGGGGATTCCTAGCCCCTGTTTAGCAGTGAGTTGTTTAACTCTTGTCTTACCAGGATTCCTTTGAGTCAGAAATGTTATATCAAATTGTGGCTTCAACGTATATACTATTTGGATGACTTTAGACAAGATGACTCTCAAACCCTCTTCAAGTCTTAATTTATTTGTAGGAGAGCAACCATACACATTTGCTAGCATCCTATCAGAAACGTTAGCAAACTACTCAGCAGAATGGCTGGGATTCTCTTGATGTCAGTTGTTTCTGCTTCTTTCCAGCCCCCCACACACTGCTCCCAGGGGTAACGATGGGCAAAGTGACCCTAAGGGGGGAAGAAGAGGGATATGCCGCATAACAAGTGGGAGAATATCTGAAAGAAATAATACCAAGCTACGATCTGAACAATTTGCTCATTGGTTTCTTTATATAAAACCCTTCCCTGAGGTAATTAAAATGTGATCATAATATGATTAAATCTTTAGGCTGAAAGAGAATCTCGTCTGGAGATCTTATGAGAAAGCTGGCTGGTATGGACCTCATTTAGGTAGGAACTGTGCGTTTAAGCATCTAGATTGTCATCAGGATTCCCCAGAAAGCATCATTGGTTTCACATAGGATCTAGGGGTAGGAAGAATGTTTGACCTTGGATGCCAAAATATTTGGATAAAAGCGAACATTTTTTTTAAGAGCCATTGACTCAGCAGCAGTTCAGTGACATTAATTCACTGAACATGATGCAAGCATCATGGTCTGTTTCCATTTTTTCCATAACCCTTCACTGAAGCTCAGTGACCCTTGAGCAACCCTGCCTCTATTCTTCTCTCACCTCCCTCTGGTGATCACCATTAAACTTTGGTCTCTATGCATTCACTTATTCTAGATTTTCCATACAATAATTTTTGAACTGGCAGGATCCAACTTGTCCAACATCTAGCAAATTTGTCCAACTTGCTAAATACTTACCTAGTGCCAAGCAGTGTTTGAGGCACTGGGAATGCTGTGGCTAAGATAGCAACTCCCTGCCTTCATGGGGTTTGCATTCTACTGGGGGAAGAGACAAATTAATAAGAAACTACATAATATAACAACAACATCATGATATCTGTCTGACAGAATGCCTGGTACTCAGGTATCACTCTCTTCTGTTTATTTTCAGCTTGATTGCTTCCAGGCTAATAATTGGCAAAGCAGAAGTAAAATAAACAAACATACAAATAAAATATATGTAAAATTTCAACAACTTAAAAGCAAAAGGCAAATAAACAAACACAGTGAGGATGCTTGGAAACTTGTAAAACATGCAGAAAGATTGGACCTTTGTAACTGAACCCAACAAAGCCATAGTCTCTCTTAGCCCTCCACACATCTTTGCAAGCAGATACTGACCTAACGTCACCTGCTAAACTTTGGTTTGTCTTCTAAAACAATTTTAAGTTTTATTGGCATAGAACTCACATACATAGAACTCACAATTCAGTATGGTTTTTGAATGGTTTACTAAATCACTACCCTTATATTATTTCTATCCTGTGGCAACAATAAAAATGGAATCAAATTTCGGCCTGGGAATTTCCATTAAAATGCATTTTAAAAATGAAATTTCTGGTTGTGCATGGAACTGCGGCCCACTGGACTGGTGGTTCAAATCCAGCAGCAGCTCTCTAGGAGCAAGGGCCTCCAACTCCCACCAGAGGGCAGTGATGCCCCCCCCAAAAAAAATGAAATCTCAAAAGGGTAGGCCAAAGGAGGGGAGACGTGGGGAGGAAGGGGGGTACTGATCATACCCACCCCCACCCCCAGTTAGGGGGAAAAAACAACAGAAACTAGAGGGGAAGGAAGATGACATTTAGAGTGAGATTTGAAAATAATTAACCAGCTACAATCTCTAAGGAGGCCACAAGGGTTGGGTGAGGAGAGAGGGGGAAAAAGGAGGAAATGATCCCAAGGACTCAATGGTAAGTAAATGTCTAGAAAAGAATGATGGAATGTAAGTATGAATATGTCAGATATAATTGATGTATGGTTTGTAACAAGATTTGTAAGAACCCCAATAAAATGGTGGTGGGGAAGGGAAATAAAATGAAATGTCCAACCTTGAGGAAGATTGCAGAGTAAGAGGATTTTGATTCAAGGTGGAATAGCAAAGTAGTGCAAAACCCATACACATGAGTAGCATGGTCCCAAATATGTAAAAAAAAATTATAAGAAAAAATAGCATCCTAATCTTTGTTTCCTTCAGATCAGAAATCCTTGATGAGGCATCTATATTCTCCTTTTCAAAAAATAAATACACTTCACGTAAATGAAAAAGCAAAAATATCTTCTGTGGAGGAGGTACAGCCAGAATGCTCTTTAGAAGCAAGGATAGCAAAACTTATTTTGTCCAACTTATATTATCTGGAGGAAGCAATCCCCAGGACATCATGTTTGACAAAATCCAGGAAAAGGAGAAAGTCCCTTAAGATGATGGATTGATGCAATCACTGCAATGGGCCCAACCACCGCAGCTCCATTTGTTGAGTATGTCTGTTGTCTCAGAAGCCTGCCAGTGGCCATCTGAGGCCAGCTTTTGATCTTCATTTGAACAGAGGAAGAGGAGAGTCAGAAAGCAGAGGAGGATGTGGGATGTGTGACTAATTACCTCTGTGAATAACTGGGCCCTTTGCCGTGAAACCAGAACTGGATGATGCCTGGCGACCAGTACTGAACATTTTGATAAAACATCCTGCAACTCTAAAAGAATCCTGAAGAACGGGGACGGATACAGAGTAGAATGCCACATTTTAGTGCAGGCGCCTTTCCCTGGAGGGATGGAGGGATCCCTAGTAGCATCATGATTATACATAGGTGCTAAGCTCAAAGTCAGCAGTTTAAAACCATCAGCTGCTCTGCGAGAAAGGGGGCCTTCTACTTCCATAAAGAGGGACAGTCTCAGAAACCCCCAAGGACAGTTCTCCATGCCCTATAGGGTCTCTATGAGATGAAATCAACTCCATAGCAGTGAATTTTGGGAGTTTGGGAGCCATGGAGGTTCAACCCTTGAAATGATTACGCTGAGATCATCTTTAAACCCCCAAACACCAAGTCACTTGGGCCCAGTGTCTTTTGTGTCAGAGACCCAGGTAGTATGGCAGAGGCCAGACCAAATCCAGGGTTACATATGGTAGCCAACTGTGGTGTGGTACAGGGAGATGGCGATGTGTAGAGAGAGAATGGGGTACTAACCCACCTAAGGGGAGCATATTGCTTATATCTCCACAGGAAAAGAGGGACCAATCTGGTGTTCCAGGGTGTGAACTCAACATGACGGCAGGGAGCCAGTGAAGGGGTCTGAGGGTCCAACCCCAAATCCAACTTCATGGAGAGCCACCTCTCCCCCCAGGGGAGTTTGCTTTGGAGGACAGCACGAGAACTACAGCTTGGGGAGTGGGGCATGCCTGGCTAGAGCACATGAGAATAAATGAAGGGGGAAGAAGAGAGAGTGGAGTACATCCTGGCTCACAGAGCCTTGAGGATGGTATTCCCAAGCAGAACAGCCCATGCACAGAGAGGACCCTATGGCCAGCCTCATTATGAAATACAGCCTCCTTCGCTGACTCAAGGTCCCACGGGGACAACACTGAAGAAGTAGGGTCAGGACTGTGCCCTGTCTAACCCAAATACTCCATGGCAAAACACTAAGGGTGTGCAACAGAGCTTGGAGTTCCTGAGGGAGTACCAAGGATTTATTTTGGGGCCAGGGTATGGCACCCCCTTGGACACAACCCGAGGACAGTCCTGGAGGTCAATGAACAGACCTTGAAATAGTGACAAGTTTTAATTTTGTTATTTTTTAACTTATATATATATATATATATATATATATATATCAGGGAGAAGACTTTGGTGGGGGGGGGGGAAGCTCCAAGTGATAGTTTAGTATACTCATTCTCTCTCTCTCTCTCTCTCTCTCTCTCTCTCACACACACACACACACACACACACACACACAAACTCGTATGTGATCAAACCTGCAGAAGCATCTTGCAGGATTAGACAGGGGATGTACGGTGAAGTGAATGATTGTTAACAGGGGGAGGAAGGTCTCCGGGCAAGTGGAAGGAACGGCCACCTGTCTTGATGACAAGCATCAATGTCCCAGACTTGTCATGTAGATATTGTTGAATTGGTGCCTGTTCAGAATATTCCCAACAATAGCAAAAATGAAGTAAACATTTAGAAATTAGGTGAACTTTTTTTTGGGGGGGGGCATCACTGTTCTCCGGTGGTGGGAGTAGGAGGCCCAGCCCCACTGCTGGAATTGAACCTCCGTCCCAGTGGGCCGCAGTCCCGCGCACAACCACTACGTCACCAGGGCTCAGCCCAAAATTAGGTGAAGTTTTAAATGAAAACATCAGGCATTTCTCCCACCCAGATGGAAAGATTTCACTTGTTGCTGTTGTTTGGGGCTGTCCACTTGGCTCTGATTCTGCACAACAGAAGGAAAGCCTGCTGGGCAGACACCATCCTGTCCTCACACTCACAATTGCTGTCTTGCTTGGAGGCCTTGCTGTCGCCACCAGCTCCATCCCTCTCTTCTTTGATGCTGAGCCTTCACTTTACCAGACACAGCATCCTTTGACAGGGACGGGTCTCTCCTGAGCACATGTCTAAAGTGCATGAGACAAGGTCTCCCCGTTCTTGTTTCTCCAGAGCATTCTAGTTGTACAACGCAGACTTGTTTGCTCTTCTGGTAACCCATGGTGTTTTCAATGCTCTTCACCAACCTCACCATTCCAAGGCACCCATTTTTCTTTACTCTTCCTTGTGTACAGGCCCACTCTCATGTGCCTGTGAGAAAATTGAATATACCATGGCTATCCTTTCACCAGAATGTTGATATAATGAAATAGGAGCCTGGGGAAAATCTGGTCATGGACATTATCTGCATAAGAGAAATTCAGGAGGGAAATGCAATAAAATGTAGTGGTTTCACTGTGCTGTGGGCTCATGCAGAACCTTGATTTTTCTTTTACCATTTTCTCCATTTGGCATATTTTCGCCAGTGGTCATGTGCATGAGTCTGACTATAAGTATGTGTTTCCCCAGTGAGTATCAGCCAAGAATCAACATTTTAGAAAGATGCTAGACTATGAGGAGGGGGTTGCTGTTCCCATCGATGTCCTGGACAATAGAATCAGTGGCTGCTCAACTACAAGGAGACAACCAAAACTGACTTTTGAACTTAAAACAACCACTGATCTGAGAGAAAGTGAAGGGCAGACCTTTAACTGATTTTACTATAGCTCAGGGGTGAGGAGGGTGGGGGAGACAACTCCAGTAAAAATGATGCTAGGAATAGAAGGGTAATTAGTCCCTTGAGGTCTGCACTGTGCCGATTTGTCAGAAAAAAAATTGTGATAGTGATCCAGACCCCTGGGTGCTACTAAAATCCTAAAAGAAATGGGTATTAGGAAGCCAGATTAGAAATAAAGTAATAAAGTTTCATTCATTTACAAATAACACAATGGGACATATGTATAGAAAAGCCCAAAGCCTCTCTATCCTACTCATAGTTGGTTGGGGCGGGGGGGGGGGGGTATCAGTAATGCATGCTACAAGGGGATACAAGACCAGCATATGGATTTTTAAATATCCTAATAACAAAAAACTGGATTCAAATGTGAAATGTGACACTGGACTCGTCATCACACCAAAGAAAGAAATTCATGACAAATCCCAGAAAAATATGCATGCAGAACCTGCGTATTAACATCACACTATGCAGATCGAGAGAAATCGAAAAGGAGCTACATAAAGGAGGAGATAAAGCCTATTCTAGAAATTTTAGACAAAAGGGTGTGTTTTTTTTTTTAAATTGAATCTGGAAGATAGGTCGTGTCTGTGATTTTCACTGTCTGTGTACTTGGGAAGCAGTGTAGCCTGGGGCAGGCACCCAGCTCGAGGTTTCATCAGCGCTTCTCTGTCGGTACTTGCAGTACTTTGAGCTGCCATCAATCATGGGAGAGATTTCCAAAGAGCATGCTGCTGGATTTTCAGTTCCTCTCCCCGCCTCTGCAGCTTGTTTATTCCAGTACAACCTACTCCAGGGTCATTTACTATGGGGTGGGTCAACCTCAGGGATCCAATTACTGAGGGGTCAAGCTTCAGGCTTTTACAGAACTGGCTGGTCTCTCTTCATAATACAACTCTACTTAAAGATAAATATATTTACATATAAATATGTATGTGAATTTTTTTCTTTGCTGTGTAATTAATAATGTTCCTAATAGAACATATAGCTAACCAGACAAGTAGACAGAGACACAAATTAATCCATTCATATGATTAAAATTATTGATCACTGCTATTTAAAAAAACTGGTGTATGGTTAGTTATTCTCTTATCTAGTCCTCCCCCCTCCTTTCTCTTTTTGAGCTTTTAAGAGGAAAGAATCACCACCCTACTTCCATCCAAGAGGCGGAGACTACGGAGGAAGAGATTGCCATCCTCAAAGGCAAGATCTTTTCCCTGCTTTGGTTGATTTGTGGAATACACAGGATGTTTGAGGCTAAAAGCCGGAGACAATTGAAGTGCTCCATTAGGTAGATGTGCAAAGGAATTGTGTGTGTGCGTGTCTCCCAGAGGAGAAAAGTGCCGAGTGTTTAACACATACTGACACTGATCCAGGCTCTGGAACTGGAGCCACAAACCAGATTCTAGCCCTGGGGAGTGATAGAAGACTAAAATAAAAATTTAAAAACCTGTCATGTAGTGAAAAGCACGATGAAGAAAACAAAGCCGAATGTTTCGATCGGCCCTCCTGGAGTTGTCTTATGTGGGGTGCGGGGGGGGCTTCTGACTGTGCGGTGAGGGACCTTCAAATCCGTTCTGACTCACGGCAACCCTGTTTACCACAGAATGAGACCCTGCCTGGCCCCGAGCCAGGCTATCCGATGCAGCTGTGTTTGAACCCAGGGTTGCAGTCCCTGTGCCAACCCATCCCACTGAGGGTCGTTCTCCTTTTGGCTGATCCTTGGCTTTACCAAGGATCATGTCTTGCTCTAGATTCTGGTCTCTCCTGATCATATATCCAAATTACGTGAGATGAAGGCTTCACATCCTTGCTTCTGAGGCGCTCTAATTCTTCCAAGACAGATTTATTTGTTCTTCTGGCAGTCAATGGTGTATTCAATATTCTTCACCAGCAATATAAGTCAAATCCATCCATTCTCAGCCCACCCTCCTCATTGTTCAGCTTTCCCAGGCATAGGAGACCACTGGAAGTCTCATGGCTTGGATCATACGCACTTAGTTCTCAAGGGAGCATTTCGCTTGTTAAGACTTTAAAGAGATTTTTTTTTTGCAGCGGATTCACAGATGTGGTATATTTCTTGCTTTCTTGAGTGCTGATCTGAATAAAATGAAATCCTTGTCAATTGTAATTGTGTTAGTCTGGGTGAACCAGGGAAGCAAATCCACAGAAACTCATCTATGTGTAAGAGAGTTTTATATAAAGAGTAAGTGTACATTCAGAAAGCACCCCAAGGCATTGCTGTCCACCATTAGCCCCTATGTCTGACACTGATCTACAAAGTCCCCCTTCATCTCACAGAACATGTGCAATGACACCGACTGTAGGAGGGAAGCTGAATCAGTGAGCCTGTACGCATCTCAGCACTGGCAGGGGTCTCCACGTGACTGCTCCAGCACTCAGGGCTGCATTGGGTTAGGTCCATGTGGCTTCTCCTCAGGGATGTCTTGCAGGAAGTGAACCTTGTCGGCTGAAACAGGGAACTGACTAAGACAGTGGCACCCTGGTCTAACCATCAGAGAGCAAGAGATCTGAGCACTAGAAAGGCTAGGCTTACCCATCCATTTATCTCTCCACCCTTCAGTTAATCCCATGTGTTTATTGACCAGATTGGGAGAATACACCTTACCTATTTCAGTAATACTTTCTCCATTGATCCTGATGTTGTCTATTGGTTTATCTGTGAGGACTTTAGTTTTTTGGTTTTTTTTGATGTTGAGGTGTAATACATAGGTTTGATCTTTATCAGCAAGGACACTAAATCCTCTCACTTTCATCAAGATAGGTTGTGTCTTCTTCTGCAGATGGCAGATTATTGATGAATCTCCCTCCAATTCTGAAGCCATGTGCTCCTTCATATAGTCCAGCTTCTCAGGTGATCTCCTCAACATACAAAGCAAGCACAAAAGTCTGACACCACAGATCTTTCCTAATTTTAAGCCAGAGTGGGTGTTGCTTAAGCTGAGATATTTCTGAGAAGTAGGCACATCTATGAGAGAAGCTGGATGAAGAGTCTCAAAGGCAAAGGTAACCTGAAAAAGGGTCGAAACTAGGAACAAGCTTGGCTTGTTCAAGGAATCAAAAACAAGTAAGTCTGTCTGTGAAGTCCCTAGGTAGTGTCAGTGATTCATGTGGTTTTCTGCTTTCTAAATGCTTGTGAGTTGAGTCCACCAAGAGGTATTTTAAAGGGAAGGTCTGGCAATCTGCTTTTGAAGACTCAGTCATTGAAATGCTGTGGAATACAATTCTACTCTGACACATCGGAGGCACCAGGAGTCTGAATAGATAAAATGACAACTGCTTTCCTTTTTAAAAAATGCTTGTGGTATAGTGATGGGGTCAAGAGCAGATGAGATGAAGTTGGAGAGACAAACTGGCCTAAGTCCTGAAGTCCAAATGCAACGGACTCTGTTTCTACCCCACCGCTCAGCTCCCTTCTCCGGGACTGAAGTGCTCATTTCTTGACCTTTGGGGGGGATTAGTGGCTGACATCAGCTGCATTCTTGCCCGGGACTCATCCTCAGCCAACGAGCCATTCTGTCCAAGTTTTGTTTTCTGAGAAACTTGACCTATGATATCAGGCTAGAGTATAAATTTTAAGTATGTTGGAAGGCCACTGGAGAGCTTTAAGCAGGGGAGAGTAACATGATCTTCTGTTAAAGGAATAATCTGGTTGTTTGGTAGAGCATAGGTAATAGGTTTTAGTGGTAAGATGAAGGAGACCAGTTAGGATCTGACAGGTCTTGAATGAAAATGGTGGCAATGAGGATGTGAAGAAGTAGTTAGACTTGGGATATACTTTGCTAATATAGATAACATTATTTACCAAATAGCTACATTTGAAGGGCAAAGGCAAGGGTAATCAAGAGTAAATTCAAGTTTCCAAATGAAACAATTGATGGGCTCAACCCTGTAGAGCAGCACAAGTAATTTTTTACAAATAGGATGCCAAGAATGCCATTTTAATGCCACCATGAGGCAAATGCACTTTTACCTCCATAAGCCTCCACTTCGCTTTGTCACCTGTAAGGAAATGTTTAAGTCATCATTTGGGCTAATGTCTTTTTAAGTTCATGTTCTGTGAACTTCATTCTTTACAGTGTAGAGTTCTCTAAATTTATATACACATATACACTCTTAACACATTATCATCAAATAAATTCCAATGCATATCAACCCTGCATGAAAGAGTAGAACTGAAATGAAGGATTTCCAAGACTGTAATAGTTATGAAGGCAGACAACCTCTTTCTTTAGGAGACTGGTTCGTACATAGGTTTGAACCACTGACCTTCAAACCACAGGACTCTGCTGTGAGAGTTCATCAGCTCTGCGTCTGAGAAGAGGTTAGTGATACCATCCCAGTGTGTTTTTAGCTCCATCAAGGCTGTTGTAGGGCAAATTGACATTTTCAGAAAACTGGGAGACTCTTTTGGTGGAGTGGGGGTTGGTGGTGAAGAAGTGGCTATTTTTCTCACAATTCTGTTTGGTGGAGCTCTAGAATTTTTCATGCCCTTGGGCTATGTTAATAATTACTTGCCTATTTTATTGGGCCAAATTTAGTTCTTGGAAGGCCAAAGTGTTGCTTACGAACTTTGACTTAAGATGGGAAACAATACCAGATTGCTAACAGAAGTTTATAGGCATCTAGATTTAAGATTTCCACTTGAAACTCTAAGCCCTAAAGCTCTGAAAATATTCAGAGTGTTTAAGAGAAATAAAAGGTACTGAGGGAACAGAGCTCTAAGATAACTACTAAAATCTCCCATCCCATTAACCATATCAGTACTTCATTTTTTAAAATAGATGCAAGATATATATATATATATATATATATATATATATATATATATATATATGACTTGGGTTCTAAAATGGATCAAATTGTGTTCTCCTCCTGGCCCCAAATCTGTGCTGAAATCCCAACCCTGCATCTGTGGATGCAATCCTACTTGGTTTACAAGATTCTCTTTGTTGTGTTAACTGGATCATACTCAAGTACGGTGGGTTCTAAATATAATCACTCCTGAGTTAAGGAGAGCAGATTAGATGACCTAGCACAGTAGTTCTCAACCTTTCTAATGCTACAACCTCTTAATACAGCGCCTCATGTTATAGTGGCCCCAACCAAAAATTATTTTCACTACTACTTCATAACTGTAATTTTGCTACTGTTATGAATCATAATATAAATATCTAATATGCAGGTTGTATTTTCATTTTTGCACATTGAGCATAATTAAATCATAGCAATTAATCACAAAGACTATGCAATTATATGTTGTGAAGTATTTACTTCTAATTACAAATAAATGAAATTTTGTCTTGAAGCATGGTGTGTTAGTCCGGGTAGACAAGAGGAACAAATTCAAGGACATGCATATGGATATAAGAAATGGGTTTATATTCAAGAGGAACAGGACATTGAGAAAACATCCCAGCCCAGTCCAGCTCAAAGTCACAAGTCCGATATTAACCCATATGCCTGAAATCAGTCCATAAAGTCTCCTTCTGACTCATGAAGTCACAGGTCAGTGGGTACAGAGTCCTGGCACCGACAGGGGGTCTCCCCATGGCTCCTCACTTCCAGGGCTCAGGGTCCATTCAACAGCATCCCGTAGTGGCAGAAGCAACTCATCACTGGCAGAGGTCTCCATGTGGCTGCCCCAGCCTCAGAGGTCCGGCTCCATCAGGGCAAAGCCATGTGGTCTCTCCACCGGCTACTCCAGCCTCCCAGACACCGCCATTCTGTATTGCCTGTGATTAATCATCTCCGAAACTAACTCCCAACAACTGGGGGAGATAGCTTCTCGTCTTCACGAGGGAAATATCGTGAGATTTCCCAGGAGTCTCAGGTGAAAGCCATGCCCACATAGAGGCCTCATCGGCTACTCAATGGCGATCTCCAGATTAACAGACTAGACTCCACCCCTAAATTTCAATCATAAAATTAGCGCACAAGCACATGACTGCCACACATGGGTAGCAGTCTTAATATCACAACAGTAAACCACATTGCTACATTGTGAGACAATATGCATAAAAAAATCAATACTAGTGTAAAGGTTGAGATAGCTTCTTTCGCACCAGATCAGAAATTCTCGAGGCAGTCTTTGCAAGAGCACAATGAAGATCATCTCTACAAGAAATCTACGTCTGCATTTAGACTTGATAACCAACAAGCTGGAAAGCTCTGTTTCACAAAGATCTGTTGTTGGAAATGGAAGAAGAAAGTGCAGCACAGTCTCAAACAGAACAGAATATGAATGCAAACACTTGATCCAGAATTTAGTAACTGGTATTATAGAGGAATCAGTTCTCACTGTATTGCTGTTACTAAGTTCAATGAATTACTCTTGTGCTGTCTCAGAAACATCTTCAACTTTGACTGTGAATGGGGCTCTGGAAAGTGCAAATGGGGTGTCAGGTAGATTTGGAAAGTTTGATGAAATTTCATCTGCAATCATGTGCAAGTGTTCTTCACAGAAGCTATCTTCATAATCCTTTTGTCTGATTCAATGTCATGATCCCCAAAGAAAGCAGATAAGGTAGGCAACATGTACACTTTATTTTCTCCATTTTTTTTGCCAAATCTGAAGTTTTATTTGGAAAGATTGGATCTTTTCAGACAAATTGAGGCATGTTGCATTTGTTCCTTGCAGTGATAAATTGAACTTATTCAAGATGGCAAAGATGTCAACCACATAAGCTATTTTCTGCAGTTCACTTTTATCACTGAAAAGTGCTTCAAATGGCAGTCTGCTTTCTGATTAAAAAACATTCTGAGTTCATCATGAAGCTCAGAAACACATTTACAACTTTTCCTCTTCACAACCATCTCACATCAATGTGAAGTAGCAGAGCATTATCCAGCACATGCAACTCATCGCACAGTTGCGAAAACAGTTGTGAAGTGCTCGCCTTGACAAAATTGACAGAACTTAGGATGCCTTTCATCATTTTTTGTAACTCTTGTGGCAGCATCTTTGTTGCTAATAATTGTCGATGAGTCATACAGTGAGTTCTGATGATTTTTGGTGACTCATTCAGTACCAAATGTGGAAATCCAGATCGACATCCTAGTATAGTTGGAACACAATCTGTGCAAACACCACAAACCTTTTCCTAAGAGATCTTATGCGCTTTCAGAAACTACCCAACTGTGTCAAATACGTCATGTGCAGTTGTTGTCGTTTCAAGAGGTTTTCAAAAAAGAATCTAATATTTAAAGTTGCCATCATTAATATACCTCTTGTAAACCAGTAACAGTTTGCAACATCTGTAGATTTATCAAGCTGAATGCTAAATATTGGAAGTGGAGTAGATTTAATTTTCTGGATTACCTGATCAAGAATATCAGCAGACATGTCATCAAATCTTCTGCAGACAGGAAATTTCACTCAATTTTTCAATAAATTCATCTCTGATCATAATTTGAACAATGTCTTTGACTACTGGCAACAGTAAATCCTCTGCAATGGTGTGAGGTTTCATAGCTCTGGTGATTCTGAGCGCCACCAAATACTAAGCTTCAACTGCTGCTACATTTTGTTCGTTGTACTTGCCACCAGTGCCAAGTCTGGCTTTCTTGAGTCTATCAGCTTTGCTTCTAAAATAGTTGTTTTCCTTGCTGGCAAAGCTTGTATACTTGCTATCAAAATGGTGTTTAAATTTGTTTGGCCTCATAGATTCAACTGATAAGGACTTCACAACAATTAACACATCACAGTTTCTCAATTCCTACTGCAATTATTGAGGTAAAACCAAAGTGTAAAAAATTCTCACTTTTTTTCTTTTCTTAACATTCTTCTCTACATGATCCATTGTCATGGCATGTTTGCTAATAAAAATAATACATAACAATAGTTTTAATAATACAAAAGGGGATGCATGGCATAGTTCAGTCAATACGGTTCAATAAAGTTTCCTATGATTTACCATTCTGTGTTGTTTTTTCCCCATACCTAGCACATAGGGGTAGTGTTCACATCAACCACAAAGGGGTCTCCACCCCAGGTTGAGAACCGCTGACCTAGAGGCACACCCAATTGGTTAGTAACAAGGAGGAAAATATGGCTGATGGGCTGATTTTGACTCCTAGCCTAACCAGTGAAAAAACAAATTTCTGTTTCTTTAGGCCACCCCACTTGTGGTATTTCTGTCACTAGGCAGCAGCACTAGGAAACTAAGACAGTTTACATATTAGAGTTCATTGAATACAAATTAATAACTCTATTAAAAATTTTATTTAGCAAGGAAAAGTCAAGATTGACAGTTACTGATCTAGTTAAGTGTTTAAAATATTTTCTGAAAAGAGACAGGGAGTAATATTTCATATTTCTTAGTCTCTTGGTATTATAGATTGAGGTGCGTTTCCTAGAAATGTATTTTAAATCCCAACCCCTGTGCTTCTGTTAAGAAGCTCTGGTGGCACAGTGCATTACTCATTGAGCTGCTAACCACATGGTCAGGGGTTCAAACCCAACAGCTATTCTACAGGAGAAAGATAAGGCTTCCTGATTTAATAAAGGGGACATTGGTCCAAGGTGACTGGAAATCATCTCACAAGGAGAACAGCCGTCTAAAAGAAAGAGTTCCTACTCTGTAGTAGGGCAGGGAGGCACGTGATACACAGTTGCTATTGCATTGAGCCAATGAACCCTGCACTGCAGCGATATGTCTGCATTTTCCAATGAGATGCTGCTTCATGAGTCACATTCGTGTGCCTATTTGCTATGCAATGTCCACTACCCACAACAGAGTGAAACACTGCCACTCCAGCCAGCTTCACAATTGTTCTCATCTTAGAGTCTATTGCCAAACCATGGTGTCAATTCATTCTTGAGAGTCTTCTTGTTTCCTGACCGTCTATTTTATCAAACAGGATGGCTTTTCCAGGATACCGGTTGCTCCTGCTATCCTGTGGTCTGCGGGCTCCATGTTCACAGGCACAATTCTAACGTCTTTGCCTGTTGATTTCATGTCAGGAGAAACCCAAAGGAACCAGGTGGTAATCTCGGCTTCTAGTGTGATGAAGCCATTATGGTGTCTGATGAGAACTAAAGTCATTCTGAAGCATAGCCACACTAGAGGACGGAGTAGGTTATCGAGGCTGTAAATCTTTACCAGAGTAGAAAGTCTCTTTCTCTTTTGGACAAGCTGATGAGCTCAAGCCACCGAGCTGGTGGTGAACACCCTGAGTCATCACCCGCTCCACCTCCAGGGCTCCTTCTGTCCTGTGGGTGGGAATACACGTCTTGGACATTATGTTTTTGAACAGTAAGAGTTCCAAGTTGCAAAATTTTACCACTGAAATTTTAGGAGGAGTTGTGGGAGGAGCTCTTTCCATTTTCCTTCTTGATTGCTGAAGCTGCATATCCTGATGACGGACAAAAGGTCTACAGAGCTCACTGCCATCAAGTCAATGCTGCCTCAGAGCCACTCACAGCACAGGGTAGACTGTTTCCTAGACTGTAACTCTTTCTCTCACAGAGCAAAAGGTGGTTGCAAATGGCTGACCTTGAGGTTAGCAGCCTAATGAGTAACCACGGGTGCCACCAGGGCTTGTGTGGGTAAAAAAGCGCCATTGATTCCTTAACTGCTGATTCAGAGCGCGAACACTTCCTGGAGAACATTAGTGCAGCGCCAACTGAAATCGGGAAGGCACCAAGACCAAATCCTCAAGAGTCATTGCATCTGGTCAGCTGCTTTAGAGTGATGGCCCATATGGACATCCGTTGAAGCGTGACTCGCTTGTTCTTTCAGCAGGTCATCCACTCTGTTCATCTTCTTCACAAAACCTCAGTCTGGAAAAGAAATGTAGAAAGATGTTGTCTATGACACAAGCAGTGTGCCTATCGTTGGTCAGTTATTCAAGTTGAATAGAAGAGAACAAGAAGTAGTTTCTATCTGTTGGGTACCACAGGGTCTACTCTACACTATATCGTGTCGTAGCATGAGCTTCAGTGAGTAACAGCCACTGCTTCATTTCTTTTCCCCATTCCCCTAGACATTGACTTTTGGGTAAAGAGGGTTTTGGGAAATATAGTTCCACATAGCCAAATTACCATAGCAGAGTTCCTCACCATTGTATTTGTGGATGTTTGCTTCATCTATGTCTGTTTCTGTGAAGGCAAACACGCTGAGGTGATACTCAAGCTTCTTCTGAGGTGTATCTTCATTCTTCCTCTGAGCTTAAATAAAATTAGATGTGCTCTACATGATTTGGACAAGTAGAACTAGAGCCTAAGTGAACGTGCTAGAAAGAAGATTGGAACTTCAAACATGGGGTTTCACAGTGCAATTAACACATAGAACTGCCTTGGATGCTAGGAACTATCATATTACTGTTAGACTGAGTGGTCACTTGGCATGGATATTACAGATGTTCAAGTCTCCCGGGTAAAGGCAAGGTGAGGGAACAATTAGGCATAATTGTCCTTTTCCCCATGTCAATAGCACAATTCTGAGCATGTACTTTAGATTTCTTTTGCTTGAATGATTATACTGCTTCAAAGGAAGTTTGGAAATCACTACTGCTTTTCTGACTCCCTCCCCTACAGTTCTCCTAATCTAAAACAGGAGAGATGGAAAGAAAGTATGAGCTGATAATCTTGTTTTGGGCATATTTTCAGAAAAGATATGCTCAAGTATTAAATTTCTGCCCACTTCCGAAAAATTCTATTCAGAAGTATCTCCATTTTGTGGAAATAATTGAATAGTGAGAGGTGGGTCCCTCTCACATCATCACTGACACCCTCCTTGGTGACCACCTGCTTGGCCTCCAGTCCATCTATGACTTACCAAGGCAATGGATAAAATCTTCAAATTGCCCATTTTATAGATTATAATCAGTGTACTAAAAGTATATTTCTATGGAAATTCTGACTGGAATGATAATCAAACCTTAGATACTGATCAAAGGGTACAAACATTCGTTGCACTTGCCATTTCTAGTAATATGATGGAGCCTTATGCACAGAGCTTCTGAGGCTGCATCGTGTCTCCAGAGTTGTGTTTGATTTATGAAATTTGCTGTGGATTCAGAAAAAGAGTAGCATATGGACCGTATGCACCTGTTATAAATTTTGATTAATAGACAGCATTATTATATTATTTATTGATATCATATTAATATGATATATAGCCAAGCAGGTGCTACAAAGGACATATGATCATGAGATCCATTGAGTTTACAATAAACCAGAAGGCAGGAGCCTTGGCAGTGTTACAATTTAGACTGCTAGCTACAGTATCAGTGATTCTAAACCACCAGGCGAGTGACTCACGGGAGAAAGATGTGACTTTTGTGTAAAGAGTTGCAGCCTTGGAACCCCCCCAGGGAGAGGTATACCCTGTCCTGTAGGGTCACTACACATTGGAGTTGGCTCAATTGTGGTTGTGATTTGTTGTGGACTGGTTCCATATTACAATAGACACTTAAGAGTATTAGCTTGGAGATAACATTCTGTAGAGTTGGGACTCTGTCCTTCAAGATGTTGGACATACTTGAAACCCATGGCTGTGTCACGAGTTTTATATTCCTTGCATTCATGCATAATATTAGACTTCATTTGCCTAAATCTTTTGGTCTCCAGGAAGGGTGTGCTTCTGAATGTACAAAGTAAGTGCTTCCTAAACCTGAGATCTTAGTTCTAATTTGCTCCTTTGGGTCTCCTCGTGCCAGTAGACCAGCAGGTAAGTGAGGTTGTATAGTGGCAAAGGAAATGGATTTTGGTGATTATGAAGACATTGGATTATTACTACAAGAGCATCCTGAGAGAGGTATGTCTGAAAGTCAAGGGATACACTGGGATGCTTTTTGATTCTTCCATGATCAGTGGAAGCACTACATGTACACTGCAACTGTGTCCTGGCAAAGGTGGAAGGCATTCATTCAGCTGTCTGGGGGCTGAAGACCTGGTTACTTTCCCAGGCAAACAGAGATTCTAGTTCAGGCTAAAGGGAATCTCAAAACAATGGTAGAGGAAGATGATGACTTTCATTTGAATATGAGGAGTGTAAGCAGAGGTCCACCAAAGATGGGGTAGACACTGCCACCCCTTACTCTTACCCCTTCATTATACAACAATCTGTGTCTCTACTTTTCCTTCCAGCTTTTTCTTACTGACAAAACATGCTTTATTGTTTGCCGTGAAGCCCATATGTGACATGGGATGAGTAATTCCTGGAAGTAATCCTCAACTAATGACTGACCAAAGTCAATCTATGAACAGCCTGTCTTTCTTGCTTCCTGGAGCAGATAAAGCAGGAAGGAAGCATTACACCCTGGCTCTGAGAGTTTGCCCAGCCAGATGAAGCTTCTCTTGCTTTCAGCAGCAGTTGGCTTGAGTTCATAGGCTTTGTTTGCTGTGTTCTCTTCCTTACTCCTCCACTTCTTTTTCTTCTACCTTCAGAATAAGGTACTGTCATATGAATTGTTTTCTCAATACCATTTATCTTTCAAAACAAAACAAAACTTACTGCTGTCAAGTTAATGCTAACTCTTAACAAGCCATGGCCATATAGATGGCAATCCAATGAGCTACACACTGCAAGGTCAGAGGTTCGAGCCCCTTAGTGACTCCACAAGAGAAATATGAAGTTGTCTGCTCCTATAAAGATGTAACAGTCAGGAACTGAAAAGGGTTGTGATACTCTGTCCTGGAGGGTCATTGCACATAATTTATCTTCAGGGTGTGAGAGAGAAAAAGAGAGAAAAGAGAAGAGACGGGTTCTTACTAGGTCTCTTTTGGATGTAACTGCGGGTAAAATTGAGGCCTTTGTTGGGTTTTCGTGCATTACACATATTGAAAAATAGAGAACCATGCCGAATCTGAGAGTATAGAGTTCTTTAAACACACTTCAGCTTAATCCCATGCAAATATTAACAACAGCACTTGATTAAAAATGAAAAATCCCAAACACAGGCTATACTAAAGGGAACAACAGGTGTGCACTAGAGCCTCAAAAACTCACAGCTGAAGTCTCGATTTTGACTCAGAGTCAGCCTATAGGACCCCACACAAACAAAAAACAAACAGCCGCACCAAAAAAATCACTGCCCTCGAGTTGATGCATAGTGACCCTACAGGACAGGGCAGAACTGCTCCTGTGAGTTTGCGAGGCTGTTGCTCTTTATGGCCGTAGAAAACCTTGTCTTTTTCCATCAGAGGCTGTGGTATCATACTGCTGACATATTGGTAACCACTATACCGCCCAGGCTTCTACTCAACAGAGCAGAGGAGAGCTCTCCCTTTGAGTCTCTGAGGCTGACAATCTGTCTGGGAGCACCTCCTCACCCTCCCGTGGAGGAGCAGGTGAGTTTGTATTTCTGACCCCGAGGTGAGCAGCCCATCAAGTCATCTGCTGCGCCACCAGGGCTCCTCCACACAGGGGGCCCATCTCAGGTCAATCGGGCTTACAGTAATCCTTTCAATTAGCAGGCCCTGACCATCTTTGGACTGCATTATTTTTGCCTTACAGTCTCATGAGCTCTGAGTTTCCAGATGCCTGTTTCTTCTCCTGTTTTAACCGTAGCTCTCTGCCCAGTGCTGAACATATCTCCAAAGCCCTATGTATGGTCAAGGCTAACCTACCACGACTTGAACCTTAGCCATGTTTCTCAACATCTTCAGCCATCACCTCTGGTAAATATTTACAATCACTCATTTTTGTCTTCTATCCTTAGTAGGTTACATGTTGGGCTGCTAATTTCAAAGTCCAGAATCACCAGCCACTATTTTGGAGAAAGGCAAGCTTTCTAGTTCTGTAAAACATTACCATCTTGGAAACCCACAGGGCAGTTCTACATTGTCCTAGGAGATCTCTGTGAGTTGGAATTCAACTCAAGGGTCATGAGTATTCTTTCTTGGAAAGAATACTTTTTGTATTTCATACTTTTCATATTTCAAATATAACTTATTTTCTGTCACTTGGATGTCCTTCTCACATTTCAATGTGCCATACTTCAGAACACCTTGAATATTGTCAATCTTTTAGGAAGCATCTCAGTCTGATTAGGACGCAACTACTTCTGAATAACATAGTACTTATTTCCATGTCCAACCTGGACCTTTTCCAGACTTGGCTGGGCACCCTTGGCCCTCTGGGCTACCTCCCTCTCTCTCCGCAACTCTGGAAGCAGAGTGACACTCAATTTACACGTCCTGGGCTGTTAGCAAGCAAGAGCATTTTAATTGAATTCCAAGGCAGTTAGTTTGGGCCTTGGAAATTCATCACTGCTTGTGGGTGGCCTCTTGAGAGGGATAAGCATGATGTGTGTGTGTGTGTGTGTGTATGTGTGCTCCTTCCTTTTCTTCTTTTGGATGGGCACAGCTAAGCCATATTTGGTGAACTGAGTCATCCAGACTAATAGAGCTCTAGCCCCAGCCACGTTCCTGGATCATCAACTCTACATAATATCCCTTTCTTTAATTACGAACGGGGCTGGAGCCTACTTAGCAACAGGATATTCGCCCATTCCCAGAGCTGCCTCCTTCATGACGCCTGATGAGTCCCAGAGAAGAGGACTTCTCTGTCTCTTTCTCCTTGTGACCTCACCTTCCATGACTTTCCAGAATGGCACAGTTAGCTAAGAAAGCAATTGAACCGAGAAATTTAAAAATATCCCAGACAGCATAATTTAGCAATCAAAATATTCCACCTTCATGGAAGAGCTCTTACAGACGTCAGAGCACGTCTATCTTTTGGGGGAAGTTCTGTGTGTCTATCTATTTCCCACCCCAGTCCCCATTCACCATCTTCTGAATGGACAACAGCTTTGTATCTAGAGAGGTAGATGTTTTCCTTTGGGAGTCTGGACCCTTCCCTGATGTACCTTGAATATTGCCCTCTAAGAAGAAAGAATGAAATGTCTTTCTTTATTGATCTGACTCTGAAAGCATGCACATATCATTCTGCTACTAGGTCTTTTTTATCATGTACGAATCTCTCACCAGTTTCTCTAAGTTCTCAAATGTGGCCAGAGTCCATGCAAGCTTGACAGTGAACACAGGGAAAGGAATATGCCATTGTTGAGGTCCATGAAAATGACACATTCTCTTTCCCTGAGGAGCAGAGTATAACTTTGAATTTGTATTAACCTTCTGTTCTTAACCCAAATTACCAGTATCATCATAAATCCAAAGCTAAAAAAGAACCTCCTGCCCTCAGTTGAGTTTGACACATAGTGGTCCCTTTTTAACTCACAATTCATCAAACTCAGCTATTCCTGTCACTCTCTGGTCCTCTTGTCACCTCCACCCCCAAGTAGTGGATGGACACTGTTAATTAGAACTCCACCATAAAGATCCTAGAGGACCACTGTCAACGCAGGCTGCATGGTCTTGGTTTATGGCTCTGGAGGGACAAACGCTTGATAGCAAAGTTTCTTCAGTGCCAGGAAGGCCTGAGAAAAGTGATCCTTGGCAAACTGTGTCTTCTGCCCAAACTGCTCAGTCATGTTTGTTGGTTTTTGTAGAACCTGACTCATATCTCTCTTCTTATCATATACTTCCCTGTCACCAACATTGGTGTGTAGGTGCCCTCAAGGCAGACTTGTTATTAGTAATCAGTTTATTTACTGCCAGCAATGGACCTGTGGTTGTGAGCATGGTTGAGGTGGTGGGCCTTGGACTGGGTGACCTGGGAGTGATGATCAACTGCTGACATCTGTCTGATGTGCTCTCATCTGTAGAGAAGACCCTCAGAAACGGTGGTCCCCAACAGGTAGGTTAGACTAGAACTTGTGTTTTGCTCCTCGCCTCTCCCCTTCTCGCCACACCCCCTCCACACACATCTCTCTCTTATTTGATCAACTACTTGTTGGTAAGACTTTGACTTACATGTGTTGGGCATGTTATCAGAAGAGACCGGCCCCTAGAGAAGGACATCATGCTTGGTAAAGTAGAGGGGCATCACACAAGAGGCAGATGAAATGGACTGACACAGTGGCTGCCACTATGGCTCATGTGCAAGAACAATTGTGAGGACAGTGTAGGGCTGGGCAGTGTTTCCGTCTGTCCTGCCCTGGATTACAACGAGTCAGCCTGACTGGGTGGCACTTAGCAGCACCAATGTTTGATTTGCTATGTGATAGTCCTGATTCAATTTCAACGTGTGGCCTGCCCAAACCAGACTCTGAGAGTGAAGGATGCTTGTTAAACCAAGGAAAACAAACGTGTTGCCATTGACTCCATTCGGCTCATCATGGACCTCTGAGGTGAAGGGGAGAGCATGCTCAGATGGTTTCCAAGGTTGCAGTCTTCCTGACTAAAGATGACCATGATCTCTGGTGGGGCAGATGTCTATGAATTGTCCACTTTGGTTAGAAGATAAGCACTTAACCATTGCACCACCAAGAATCTGTTGAAATATACAGCCCCGCCTGAGTTCTCAGTTTATTAAGCTCATGGCCAAGCAGGATGACTGCCAACTTCCTCACCTAGTGGACACCCACCTGTGCCTCGGCCTTCTCTTCCGGATGGTGGAACACATTCTGAACTGACTCCCAAAGAAGTTCCTGCAGTGCAATGATATGTATAAGAGACTTGATGTACATGAAGAGTCACTGAATGTCAGCCATTACTAAAAATAAACCATGAGTCCAGAAGAGAACAGGTGGAATTATGTTGCCAGCTTTGTCATTGAGGTGACCAAAAATGTCACAATGTGGATGACCCTTACATAGACAAATGAAAACACTATTGTTTGAGAATGGATCTTAATGACCCGCCAATTTAGGAATCATCTGTAAGCACCCAGGCAAAGAAATTGCCCAGAAAACTAGAAGGCCTGGGGAGAATGGTTATTGGAATATCTGAGTTCTGCTTCTGCTTCTGGCACCTATACTTAGAAGAAATCCAATGCCTGTGCTTACCATTAACCTAGAGATAACCAGTCATAAATCTCTGGTACCCGAGGTGTTCTTTAAAGCATGTGTGTGCAGGCACATATGCACATGCTCACACACACATGCTTACTGCACATGCATACACAATGTGCCTGTCTTCAATCTTAAAAAGCTTCACTTTGCCAGCAGCCAGCCAACAACACAAAAATCATAAGAATTTAAAAGTGAATTTACAATCCCTTAACTTGGTCAAATATCACCCATCTCCTCCACCCCGCGCGTAACCTCCGTTAACAGTTGACTCAAGACACCTTTCTTTCTGACAGTGTTATTTCTGGACTTGGCTATGAAGGTGTCTTGGATGACAGTATATTAGGGTATGCAATTGAGAGACAGGATAATCAAAGCAAGAAACACAAGCTTTTGATAGAAACAGACCCAAGTTTAACTTCTGGCTTATTAACTGCTGACTCATTAGATCCTCTTTCCTTCACATACAGATCCCATTTCTCTTATTTTAATAAAAGCAGGAAGATTGGATGTTTTCTCAGGGTATTGATTATACATTACTTTTCTCTTTATTTGCTATAATGGATTCTGAGGGATAAGGCTCTGCATTTTTGTTTAACTAGGGCCCTGGGGAGAGCCAGAGAAAGCAATGCAAGTATGTCCATGAAAGATAATATATTGCGAAGAGAGGAGAGAGAGAGAGAGAGAGAGAGAGAGAGAGAGAGAGAGAGAGAGAGAGAAAAGAGGCTGACCTTTTATTTCATGTGGATTTGGGCTGCCTACATAGGCTTCCACCATGCCTCTGGTTTGTATAGTGCTGTGATGCTAGACACGATACCACCAGTGTTTCAAATACCAGGATCATCAGCTAGGATGAACAGGCTTCTGTAGGGCTTTCAGATGAAGACAGATGAAGAAGAAAGGCCTGGTGATCTACTTACAAAAAGCAAATAATAAAAGCTTCATGGGTACTGTCTCGATTTGGGCATATCATCAAGAACCATTGATCACTAGAGGAGGACATCCTGTTTGGGGAAAGTAGAGGGCCAAAGAAGGAGAATGAACCCTTGGTGAGATGCATTATTGGCATAGTAGCCACAGTGATAGACTTACAGATTCTGGCAGTTATGAAGAGGATGCAGGCCCATAAGACAGAAGTGACTTGATGGCATCCATCCACCCACGATCAATATCTATCTATCTATTATCTATCCATCTATCTATCATCTATCTATCTATCAATCATCTATCTAGGCTTCAAGTGGTCTCATTTTCTGGGAAAGTTTCCTCATTCTCAGTGACTCTCTTACTTAAATACTCTCATCTGACTTGGAAAAGAGTGAAGCCCTCCCTACATAGCATCATAATCTACCCATTTCTCTCGGGTAACTTTTATGCTTCAGATCGTTTTCTCTGTTAACTTACCTCTGTGAGCCACTCGTCTACTCTGTGTCTCTGTGAATGCTCAGGAGATCCATGTGTGCTCCCATGCATCCTGTGATTACCTCTGTGTTTGTTGTGAGCACACCAGTGTGGTACAGAGACAAGCATGTCAGAAAGAAGCCAGGCCATATTGTGGGAGGATTGGACCACCTGAGAACAATACTCGGTGAGAAAACAATACTCGGTGAGAACCCCAGCGACCACAGGCTAAAGAATTGCACAGCTGGCTGTGGTTAAAATTCAAAATGTTAATATTGGTGCCAGGTGTACTTCCATTTCCCCAAGTCTGATAGTCTGATAGTCCTGTACAGCTTGGTCTATTAGGATTGTGTATATGAATAAAGGGCACAGAAGCAAGAATAGTGATGGTCTGGACCACCACATAGAGTAGACCCAGGGTACCTATTGGGACCTACAAAGATGGAATAGTGTTCTATCCAGGAGTCATCACCGCTGGAGCTCCCCGTGGTGAGCCCGCAGCAGTGCTGCCGACAGCGGGGTCAGAAGCAATCACAGCTGGACGGTAGGGCACTCCCTCCTCCGAGTGCCCACAAAAGCAGGAGCGTGAAATCTGCGTGATGGCAATGGTGCTTCAGAACCACCCAACAGAGAGTTAAGCAAACAAACAAACGAAGACCTTTTTGCTTCTAGCATTTAAAATGGGAATCACAGGACTCTCGGTCTCACACCCATGATTAAGATGTCAGCTCCTAACCTCAAGGCTGGAGGTTGAGATTTACCCAGGAATGCCATAGAAGAAAGCCCTCGCAATCCACAGCCCCGATGAAGCCACTGCAAACCTACAGAGTGCAGCCCTACTCTGAAACTCACAGGCTCATCTGGAGCCAGAACTGACCTGGTGGTGACTGGTTCTGCAGGGTGATGGTGAAGATTGACTGAGTAACACATGGGCACATTTGATCAACTGTAATCATATGTCCCAGACATAGTTGTAGGCTCCCACATTCTGCAGCTGTGTCTTCCCTCTGCTGAGTTTCAGTTTTGGCTTCCCTGACCTGTAGATGATCTTTTATCCTCTGTTCTGTTACTATTCCCCCACACACCCTCTTCTAAGAGTACCCCCTATTCAGCTCCTCATGCCTGTTATTGTGTCTCCTCCACCCTGCTTACACCAGTCCTTAGGGAGTTCCCTTGCAAGATGGCTTTGACTTTCTGTAGTTGCACCCTATCATCCTGTTTACTCTAGAGCATTTAATGTATTCATTTTGTGGTTGAGTTAAATAGTCAGAGTCTTAGGATTGAAGTAAGGTTGGCATTTGGAGCTAAGGGAGAGCCCATGTGGATCTAAGGCAGATTTGGGAGCTTAATTGGCAGATGAGCTATCCATTTGGGGACTTTTCCATTGGCTCATGGAAGGTGTTAAAAAACACAAGATGCCAAGAGCTCCAGAGATGACTATCAGATCACTGGATGAAACCCCACCAGTTGGAAGGAGACTCATTCACAGACTGGGTCCTTTTTGTGCTAAAGTTAATACCCTTGTTCACGGCTCTCTGCTTGTTTTGGGAAGTGGGTTGTGAAAGACAAGAACAGGGCTGTGTGGAGAAAAGACTGTGAAAGCTGCTGCTTTATAGGAATGTGACCCTCTGTAAACCTCAGTCAAAATTGACTCACATAAATGAGTCCCTAGACCCTGAACTCCTGTGATTCTGCAGGTTTTATATTACTCTGGACCAGCGGTCACAGCCCTGAGTGGGAGGACTGACACTGGTCAGTATGAATCACGCTGCTTCCTGTGATGATGTGTTAAGTTACTGGTGATGAGAAGGAAGCTTTGGGCTCATGCTGTCTCTGTTAGGGCAGTGACACATGTTGCTGTCGGTTAGGTGCTGTATGATAACCCTGTGTATTGAACGCTCTCCAAGAGTAGCCAGATGATTAAAGAGCAACTCTAAATAGGAAAATGTCATTGGCCCTCTCAGAGGATTCTTGTGAATTAGATATACAGGAATAGTTCTCTACCCAATGGGGATATGAGTGGATGCTCTTATGGAACAAATGAGATTCCAAGGACATGCCAGGTTGGGGCTCATAATGCCTGGCATATGTGCTAAAGTAGCTTTCAAACTAGAAGGCCCCACCCCTTGCACCAAACTTTCTGCAATATTTCCCTAAGTATTCCTAATGTTTTCCTTCTCTTCCTCTTCTTATTTTCTCTGCCCCCCCCCCAGGACAACAAAGCACAAGCAACTTTTTAGAACACAAAGACCACGAGCTGTAGGTTAAAGGAGACCTGGGTGTGGATTCTTGCTCTGATGTGTTTTACTACTTTTCTTGCTGTTGTCAAGTTATCTTGCATTGATTTTAGTGCACGAGAATCCCATGGACTGAGTAGAACCACTCCATATGGTTTCCTAGGCTATATACCTATTGCTCACCCAACAGCCCAGGTCACAATGTCCAATTGGTGTTTGATGGTCGTCAAGGGTTGTCTCTGTCTTTGCTGTTGTGCTCTCAGGCTGTGCCCTGCTAAGTAGCTGCTTCTAGTCCCTCTGGAGAAACATGTGGTATGTCAGGACCCCTTTTCCCTATCACACCTTGCTTATCATTGTGGTGGTGGTTGGGTTCAGCCCGCTGCCCATGACCTCTGGCTGCCTACTCTGATGGGAGTCTTGCTCATCCTCTTTTCTCCCTGCCCTTGAAGTCCCACGTGCTCTACTTCCTTCTGCCCCACATCTTTCTCCCCCTATCAGCTTCCTCAACACCTTTGGGCCCTTGCCCAACAATCCCATACATACTTATGACCTCACATCATCCTGAGAGCAGCCATGCTCTCTGCGATTGAACAGACACATCATAGATGAATGGGAGAAGGCCTCCTTAGTCTGGTTGGTCACCTCCTTCATGTGGTTCTGCCTGGGCCCTTTAGAATATTGTTCAAGGTAGCCCTCAAAGGGTGCCCTAGGTCTGACTGTGACCCGGCGTGTGGCCTGGGCCATTGGAGATATCACCTGACAACCTTTTCAGGGTTGTTGTGCATGTGAAGTGTCAGCTAATGAGCTGGTCCCAAGTGAGAAGCAAGTGTGATCTTCATGGGGGTAGATCACCAAGGAGACCTAGGTGGATTTGAACTGTCGACCATTTCATTAGCAGCTGAGCCCTTAACCATGGCATCACTAAAGATCATTCTCACAGCTGCTGTGATGGGTAGGTTTGTTATGCCAACATAGCCACAAAAGATTGGTGGGTCGGTTGTGACGGCACGGCCAATGAACACACGGGATGAATTGAAGGGCAGAGATAGGAAGGGCTCAGCGAGTCCCGCCCTCTCTCTTGCTTCCGGATCTTTGGACCAGAGAGCTGCTTTGGTCGAGAGGTGCCTCGACCTCTAACCAACACTACCTGTGGGACACCTAATCGTGGACTCTGTTGCTGTGAGTTGAGGTGTCTTCAAGCCCTATTTTGCCATGCTCCTGGGATATACATCTCTTGAGCTGGGGACTGCTGGACTCTGTCATCTGGTTGACTGTTGACGACCTGCTCTGCTATTTGCTGCCTGTGACCAGATAGCCTGAATGGCTCTACAGAGGAACAGGACATTGAGCCCAGTCTAATTCAAAGTCACAAGTCCGATATTAACCCATGTGCCCGAAATCAATCTATATAAAGTCTCCTTCCGGCCCACTAAGTCACAGGTCAGTGGGTACAGAATCCTGGCGCTGGCAGGGGTCTCCCCATGGCTCCTCGCTTCCAGGGCTCAGGGTTCACCCACAGCCGAAGCAACTCATCACTGGCAGAGGTCTCCATCTGGCCGCCCCAGCTTCAGAGGTCTGTCTCCATCAGGGCAAAGCTATGTAGTCTCTCCACCGGCTCCTCCAGCTTCTCGGATGCTGCCAGCTTGTCTTGTCCATGATTAATCACCTCTGAGACTAACTCCCAAGAACTGGGGAAGATAGCTTCTTATCTTCACAAGGGAAATATCGTGAGATTTCCCAGAAGTCTCAGGAGAAAGCCATGCCCACATAGAGGCCTCGTTGGCTACTCCATGGCTATCTCCAGATTAATAAGCTAGACTCCACCCCTATATTTCAATCATAAAATTAACATAAGCACACGACTGCCATAGCTGCCTTCTCTGAAGCTGACATGTTGATGAAAATCATGGTTTTCATCAGCTAGATAAGCTTCTGGGCAAAGAGATCCATTCCTCACCCCAAATAACTCAAGATTGCAGTTTGTTTTAGCTTTCTTTAAGACTATTCTGGGGATAGGCAGAAGGTAGAGGGATGTGGGAAGCTCTATTCCTTCCATTTCTCTGCTCCATGATCCCTTAGACCATGATTTCTCACTCATCACTATTGACACTTGGGGCCACATGACTGTTTGTTCAGACACCACCCTGCGTGTTGTAGACTAATTAGTGCCCTCCTTCTTCTCTACTTGTAAAATATCAATAACACTCCCTTCTGAGGTGTGATAACCAAAAATACATCCTATATTGTCAGACATTCCCTGGGAAGGAGTCATCCCTAGTGGAAACCTGTCCTGGGATGTGTTCTCTGCATAGCTGATGCACTAATGCCATGTTTACATCCCAGCTCATAGGCTGGAAGGAGAACAGGACATGGAAAACAAGCAATTTCCCTTTAAGAGGGTGATATCAAAATTGCACAAATCCATCACAGTCCCATGCTCAGTGCTAGAGCTCAGTTGTCCGGCAGTGGAGGCTGAGACATCCAGTGCCCTGTTGAACTTGTTAAATACTTCTAAAAATATTTGAGGAAAATGAACAATAGGGTGTAACTAGTTGTCCCACTGCCTTTATAAAATGACCATTGAAATAAATATACTGTAAATCGGCTTTGCACAGATCCTTACATGTTCAGTGAGACTCTGTCTTCTCTTTCCTGCCATTCCATCCCTAAGCAGGCCATATTTGGTCTGAAATGTTTTGGTGTTATAGATTGGATCTGCTTGTCCCTGAAAGATGTGTTGTAAATTCTAATCCCTAAACCTGAAGTGGTGTGTAGTGGTTACATGTTGACCTGTTAACTGCAGAGGTAGCAGTTTGAAACCACCAGTCACTCTGGGGGAGAGAAAGATGGAGTTTTCTACTCCCATAAAGAGTTACCGTCTCAGAAACTCAGTTGCCATGAGTGATCATTGGCTAGATCGTAATGAGGTTTTGTTTGTTTTTATTTATACCTGTGGTGAAAGGATACCTGCTGGTCCAATAATGAAGTGCTCAGGGGCTAACCAAAGGTGAGCAGTTTGACTCTACCTGCTGTCAGGGGAAGGCGTCAAGGAGTTTGTCTGATTTCATTCACAAGCAATGCTCAGGGGAGCAGCAGTAAAGAGATCAAAAGACGTATTGCATTAAGTGTCTCTGCTGCATGAGATCTCTTCAGAGTATTGAAGAGCAAGGGTGTTACTTTGAGGACAAAGGTTCGCCTGACCCAAGAGATGGTTTTCTCCATGACATCATCTGCATGTGAAAGTTGAAGACTGCGTAAAGAAGACGGAAGGCCATGGATGCTTTTGAATTGTGCTGGAGAAGAATGTGGAAAGTACTGCAGCTGCTAAAAGGATACGCCAATCTGTTTTGGAAGAAGTGAGGCCAGCATGCTTCTGACCAGTCCCTGGAGAAGGACGTTGTGCTTGGTAAAGCTGAAGGGGAAGCAAAGGAGGAGCAGGCCTTTCATGAGATGGATGACACAGTGATTGCATCGATCAGCTCAGGCACAGGAACAATTGTGAGGACAGCACAGAACCGTGTCATGGTTTATTCTGTTGTGCATGGTCCACTTGATGGCACGGATCAATGGTAGCTGCTCCACAGTAGAAAGATGTGGCGCTTAGCTCATGTTAAAGATGGACAGCCAGAGCTAGTGTCTGAATAAGGTCTCGTAAACTCAGTGGTTAGCTCGACTACGTAGAATGAAAATCTGCTCTTGATCCTATTTAGTGATTGCAAAATAAAACCCAGCTTTTTAAGACTTAAAGAAAAAATTTACAGTCTTTGCAAACCTGTGGAGTAGTTCTACTGTCTCTTCTAGGCTCAAACTCATTGTCATCAAGTTGATTTAGATGCATCGTCAACCCTATAGGACAAAGTAGGACTGCCCCTGTGGGTTTCAAAGAGTATACACGATTATGTACGTACAAAGCCTCATCTTTCTCCCTGGGAGTCATGGTGGGCTTTCTGGTGGTTGAACTCCACTCCTTGGTAATAAGGCTGGTGTTACCCGGGTGGTTTTCACCTTGCTTGCAAATGGGTTTTCTTTGTTGGGTGGGAGAGTCAGTGTGCATACAGTGTTTTTTAAGGCAACCTCTTGGGGTAGGAAAGGAGCAGATGAAGTCAGGGAAGAAGCACAAGCAGAGATGGGAGCAGGGAGATGCCAGGTCCCGTCAAGGGGCAACCAAGCAGAAGCACAAATAAGCAAAGATCTTCCCTACAGAGTAGACAGAAAGTCCCATCTTACAGCTAGCACCCAGAATTCAGACCTCTAGCTCCTAATCTGTGAGAAAACAAATTTCAGCTAGTTCGAGTCATTCAGTCATGGCATGTCGTCCACTGTTATCAGCAGCACTAGATCACGAAGACCAATAGTAATTCTTCTGTCTAAGACCAAGATCTGAACAATTTGGGGACTAGAGACCACTTCCAAATATGTGCCAAGCTTTCTCTTCTAAGCTTTGACTGACCTCTTCCTTCTCTCTGGAATGGCCATGCCACTTCCAAGTATTGCAAGGTCATGTGTGCACACCCAGAGCATTAGCTGATGCTTCCAGGAGGTTCTGTTCTGAGGGGAAGCTGCCTTCGCTTTGTGGGCGAACTGAGCTCATTGTCATTCTGAGTTCCAGTGGGCACGATTTAGGTCACCTTGGGCAGGCTCTTTGTGTGGTCTTGTGATGTCTAAGCTTCCCTCTGTTCATCTGTAAACTGGAAATAGACGTAAAGCTTTGCTTTGGAGTTTTCAAGAAGTAATCCTAAAAGGAATATATACTGTGGGTATAGAGATGGTTGGCACTTGACTACCTATCCAGCAGTCCAGCAGTATGGTGGAAGAAAGGCCTGGTGATACCTGATGCCTGGAAGATTGTTGGTGGGATTAGTTGTTTAGTGGCTGTCCAGTCCATTCCATAGCTCAGGTTCAAGGAGCTCTGGTGGGGTAGTGGGCTCCATGCTGAACTGTTAACTGCAAGATCAGCTGCTCCTCAGGAAAAAGATGAGGCCTTCTATTTTCATAATGCTGTCTAGTTTCAGAATCCTACAGGGGCAAATCTACTCTGTCTGAGGGCTGCTATGAGTTGGTATCAGGTCCATGGCAATGGGTTTGGTTTGGGTTTATGGAGAAGTTCTATTGTATAGTGCATGGGGTTACTATGCATTGGAATTGACTAGAAGGCAATGGGTTGGTTTTGGCTTATGCACCTGGTGTTTTACATAGTGTTGACAAAAGATACCTGTACTGCCTGGCTGGTTCTGAAATTATAGACACGAGTAACCATGGCCAGTAAGGGCAAATTTGTTTGCCAGAGCTACACAGCACACAATAGGAACAGAAAGAACTGGTATTTGAACCTAGGCTTCCCTGGTGACAAAATTGATGCTCTTGACAACAGCATGTCTCTCTTTTATGGGGGGGGGGTGGGCATCCCTCTGTGGGAGTAGGTGGCCCAGCTTTGCTCCTGGAGAGCTGCTACTGGATTTGAACCACCAGCCCAGTGGGCCGCAGTCACGTGCACAGCTACTACGCCACTGGGGCTTAGCCCCCAGCATTTCTCTCTTAAGCATCCATCACTAAAGCTAAAAATTGCCATCTGCCCAAGGCCCTGCTAGAGTGGGGAGCTGGAAAGATGTGAAATATATGGAAAACTGGGAAAGCCTTAGTGAGTACTGGAAATTGCAGCTCCACAGGAGTTCTTTCCCCATAGTTTGTCCTAGAGCCTCTCATTGGGCCATGGCATGAGGGCCACAAGGGGAGCGGAGACCATAAATAAGAATGAATTCTTGACTGTCAGAGAATGATGTGAGTTTCCCCTTGATTTGGCTGGTTATGAGATTTTGAACTCCTTCTTTGGTTTCATGATGCCCAGTGGATGGACTCTGGCATGAGGTACCGCATCTTTCCCAAAAGTGCACCTGTGGCACAGGATGGGCTGGGCTGGAGGGAGCCACACCTCCCGGCTCCACAGGGGCCACGGTCCTTCATTTCCCTGTGCTGGGTTCTTTCACCAAGAGGAGGTTCAGGGCCACCCTATGTACTAAAGTAAGCATGGGGGTCCTGGCCCATCCCCAGAGGCTGGTTGAGTGAGTCTTCCTCTGCCTGCAGCTACCTTCCTAAGTTGTTGACCTCCGTGGAACACACTGGAGTTCCTGAGAAGGGAATAAATGCATCGGAGAAAAGCTCTCCAGTTCCAGCCATCAGAGTGATACCCTTTCCATGAATAGCCCTGCTACCTGATGATTCCAGAAGATTCCAAAGAATTTAAGAATCTAGACCTCAGTTTTACTGGCAATCTCTCTCTCCCTCTCCTTCTTTTTCTCACCCCCTGTGCACACATATCTTCAGTATGAGGGGCGGGGGGCGGGGCAGGGCGGGGCTTGGCTGCATATATGCTAAGGCAGAGCAGCTGTAGCAGAATGAAAAAGGAATCGAAACACTTGGGTTTGAGGCTGGGACTTTTTACCTGTCATGAGGCTTGAGGGGAGCGCTGGGATCTTAGCTTTACCAATTTCAAGTGAGCCAACTCGGACTCACAGTGGCCCACAGCACAGGGCTCCAAGTGGAAAGCAAAATTAAGTCCACTCTCTTTCCCAGCACTGCTGAAGCTCTTATCACCTACTGGAGATGGAGGCCAGCGTGGGGTCATTGATGAGACCTCAGTGCCCATGCACAGAGTGTCTCTTCAAAGGCCCGTGAATCAAGGCAATTTATTAGCTATCTCCCTCCTTTGCTGCATCTGTGAAATGCAAGGCCACGGATACCTGCATCCAGTGGTCTCAAGGCAGGCTTCAAGGTGATGACCCCCTTGAGTGCGCTCCTTTCATTCCTAGCACACAGCAGCCCAGCGATGCAGCATACTCCTTGTGACATTTCGCTTCAAGCAAACTCTACAGGTGTGCTCACGGTGCTGCCAGCTAAAGTGAGCGCGGAGGCTGATTTGAGTAGGCTTTGGAACAGAGGGCGGCCACACCAGGCCCGGCAGAGTAGAACGGCGCCTAGGGGATTTTCAATACCTGGGTTTTTTGAAGAACGTCACTGGTCTTTTTCCCAAGGTGCTTCTTGGTGGACTTGAACTTCCAGCCTTGCAGATAGCAGCCACACTCACTTAGGCTACACTGATACAGCAATTGGTTTTGACAAGTAACAGGTGGGGTCGCTGCGTAGAAACCACAGATTGTGATTCGGGAAGAACACGCTTGCCTCCTCTAGTGACACAAAAGGCATCTTGCCTGCTTTTATTTCTCCATTCACATTTACTCTCCAGCAGCTTAATTGGGTAATACTAGGCTTGTCCGCCCTGAGGGCCAGCTGCAGCAGCACCAGCTCCAGATGGGAGTCTTTGTCTTTGTACAGCTCTGTCTTAATCACACACCCAGCCTCTCGCCTTCTTCCCCAGATGACTTCTTAGCTACAAGCTGCGAGCTTGGTATTAAGGCTCAGGTATTGGACAGCATCAAGGGTGGTTTCTGGAGAGGGGAATGTGGTGGGAACAGCCCCCTGGACGCTCAGATTCCCATTGGGAGAAGAACTGGGAGCAGAGCTCTCCTCCCTCAAGCTCTGGGGCTAGCCCTGAGCCAGTTTCATCTTACTCCTCCCACCACCTGCCTCCCTGTGATGGGATCCACTGCCATGGAGTGGAGTCAGGGTGGTCTCCTGCACATCAGCAAAGCACTGTGTCCTGTGGGGTTGGGTGGCTGGGTCTGTGGATGACCACAGGGCTCTGCTTCTGAAGGGCCTCTGTGTGGGTTTGAACTGCCCATCTTGCAGTTGGCTGCTGAGTGCCTACTCACCTTCTGTTCATTAATGTCCCACCACCTTCACCAGTCAGTTCCCTAAGTCTGGCCAGGAGGACAGCTCTCCCATTTTGTCCTTCAGCTACCAAAGAGGCCAATGAGAGACTCTCCCATGCAGTTCTCCTCCATGTGGTCATTCTAAGACCTCAGGGACCTTCAAGGGAGCCTTCCTTTTGGCCCCAGATGGCTCTTTGCTTGGGTTCAAGAAGCAGAGTCACCGCTGCTGGGTCAGGCCCAGCTCACAGGAAGCAGGTCACTGATCTTTGTCCCACAGAGCTGCAGGAGGAGTGTGGACCACCCACCTTCAGTCAGCCACCCATCCTTGACTCCCTTGTTCCACCCAAGCAGGTTGCAGTGTCCACGTCTGGATAAAGTCATCTGGGGCTCTGAAAAGTCAAGAACCATTCAGTGCTATGATGGCTTGGTTTTTAAAGTTCCTTTCATACACACACACACACACACATATATATATAATAGCCACGTTCTTCCATTTTTAGACACTGGTTAGGCCACTGTAGAGCCTGGATGCCAGTGATCTTTCTTTCTTTGACTCCTTTGCTCAACTGGCTTTGTCCAAGAGGGTCTCCTAGGTGGTCAGTCCTATGAAGCTTTACCTAAGCACGTGGCAAGCCTTTTTCCTCACAAGTGGCTGACAGGTTCCTTTGGCTAGCATCTGAACGCCTGCCCACGGCATTGCCAGGCAGTCTTTCACACGTGGCTTAGGGAAACACTTAAGTTGGATGCTCAACCATGCTTTCCTCCAAGCCTGGGCTCCCATCTGACACTTGGGTGGGAGCAGAGGGCGTTCACAAATTTATTAACTCCTACCTGACACTCGTGCTCCCCAGACACACGCCTCCCTCTTCACGGGCTGCTCACAGGTTCCCCATGCTGCCCCTGTGAATCCTCGTATGGGGAGCATCCATCAAAGGATTAGGGGATGTGCTGACAGGTGGCTTTCCTGGACCTCTCAGCCCACAGGCCCAGAGAGGAAAAGCAGCCCCCAAGTGACAGCTCAGTCATAAGTGAACGCCCAGGGTTTGGGGGTGAGAAGAGTTGCCTCTTCCTCACCTGGACCATGAGCTGGCCCTTTTCTTTGTTGTTCTTCTTCTTCTTCTTTTTTATGTGAGTTTAATTCCCATTGATGTGGGTGATGGTGGTTGGGCAGATCCCAGTGCCGCTTCTGAGCCTGGCATTCTCCCCCGTGGACCAGTGGTAAACACAGAAGAATGTAGAGATGGGATGACTTCACCGCTGAATTCTGATGCGGGGCACATTGTGAGCCCAGGGACAGGCCACGCAGGAGGCCTGAGCTGTTTTTGCTCGGGCACAACCATGAAAGAGTTGTGTGCTTTTTCCCCCTTGGGTGGAAAAATGATGGCTTTACTTTCTCGAAGCATTCCTGCCTGCTTATTCATGGAACCCAAAGAGGGCGACATCCAAGGAGTGCAGCAGGCAGCTTTGTTTCCCAGCCAGAGTCCGGGTTTGGCACCCAGCGAGCCCTGGGGGAGGCGGGGCTGCCCAGTGCAGTAGGTGAGAGAAGAGTTGGCCAAAAGGTAGGAAACACTTGAAACCAAAATCCACACTCTGATGTGCGGGGCCTCCCAGTGAGAAAAACCCTCACCAAACACCCACATACTTATTTGGGTTGGAATAGCGAGCACAGCGCCCAGGAGGCTAGTGAAACAGAGATCGGACCCCCGCCGGCGGTCTGAGAGAGCCTTGGAAAGTGGAGGGAGGGAGTGGCGAAGGAGAGCAGGGAGGATGCTCTGGGTACCCAGCGTGGTGCGTTAGTATCCATTCCCCAGGCTCACTTACGACGAGTTTATGGGCTGCTCTGTGTGGGTGGTGCACGGAGAGACTGATGAGAAAGAAGGGAGTTATCTTTCTCGGGAGCTGGGCAAACTTTACCAGGCATGAGGACTGGCGCTTGGGGGAAAGGTCCCTGAAGTGTCTGAGCCTCACTTTCCTAACCAGTCAAACGGGAAAGTGGAATTCAGCAGCTGACTAAGATGGAGAGCTGTCAGAACTCAAAGGGGACCTCAGATAGTTTCCATTAACTGAGAGGGAGAGACAGCAGCACCCTGCCAAACGCAGACGCCTTGCAAGACCCAAAGATCCAGAAAAGCAAGACAGTTCTGGTTTTCACAAATGGCCCTGTGAGAACACCCTCACTGGGCTTTTGAATATGGCTTCAGTTGCCCGTGGTGGTCTGAGACAGTGTGCCTGAGCCCAGAGGTGGGGTGTTTGGTTGTATATTAGAAGGAGATCTTCAGGCTAGATGGTGGTCTGGCACCACCTTTATGACTTATTAACTTTCTTGACCTCTCTGTCCCTTGATTTCTTTCATTATAAAATGGTTATCATTGAAGTACTTGAGAAGGCTAAGTGCAGTGAGGCAGAGAGCATTGAACAGGTGGCCTGGCTAAGCAAGTATGACCCGAAGTGTTGCTAAGATGAGACTTTAGTGAGCTTCAGTGGAATTGTCATCGCACTACAGGTACCATGGATGGGGATGACATGGTCTAAGGCTAAGCCATGCTTCCCAACCTTTTAAATCCCGGGGCCATCAACAGATGTCTGGAGACTTTGTTGCTGCTGGGTAGGGAGGGCTCTGGCATCAGGGATGCTGTTAAGCATCCTCTAATACTTAGGATAGTCTCCAGCTACCTGAAAGAATTCTCTGGTCCAAAATGTCCACCGTACCAAGCTTGAAAAATCCTGCTGAGTCCCAGGCCCTCTGGCCAGAATTAAGCATCACATGCTAGATACCAGAAGGCTTGCCAACTTAGGAACCCCCAGAGGATAACATCAACTGCTTAAAATTGTAGTGATATTCATCTAAAGCATATGCCATCTTGTAGATCACACCTTCTTGGACTTAGGGACTCTGCGTTTGCCTTCTTTCTTTCCCAGGAGCTTGACCCAAAATAGACATCTATTCCATGTCTTTCAAACCATGGCATACGGTTACCTGATTCTGAGTGTCTCAGCGAGGTGGAAGGTATAAATTTGTTTGAGAATCCATGGAGGATTTTCACATTGGTACAAAATGGGTCCATTTTTTTTGAAAGAGCATCAACTAGGGTGATCTGAGCTGGGATGGAGAAGCTCAAGTAGCAGAAAACACAGGAAAGTTACTGCTTGGCATGTACCACCAGCGTGGGGCTGGGAAGACTGGGAGTGGATTTGCCTTTCTAATTAGGTTTGACTTGGGCTAATAATGAAGTGAGCTTTTGTAGGCACCAGCTGGGAGGTAGTCCAGGAACGTGCTGGGTGGCAGGGTGAAGTCAGCCTGATATTACACATTTTCTCTGGGTGATCCTTAAATAGATGGTTCACACATGGACATCTGAGACCAGTCTACAAACTTAGTTCTGACACAGAGCACTTGGAGAGGTCAGACTCTTGAATGACTCTGGAGAGCAGTTCAAACCCAGGCTCTCTTACTCGCTAACTGCGTGGCCTTGAATGAGATATTCAGCTGTTCTGAGCTTTTTGTTTGTTAATCTAGAAAATGCAGATTGCATCACATGGACCTTAAGACATTGTCACAACGGTGAACAAATGAAGACAATAAGAGATCATGTTGCGTCTTGCAACTGAAAAGATGGAGTGGGCCAAAATGTCTTATGCTATGCATTGATTTAGGAAAGGACTCTCCTTAGCAAATAGCTTCCTGGATTCTTAATTTCTATGTTTGATTTAGTCTCTTCTAACATCTACCCATATTGTTGGATAAGATAGTCTCCTATCTACTAACATCTTCCACCCCACCACAAGTGTCCCCCCAACAGACTTCAAGAGTGCTCCTCCTGAAGCATAATGCTCTTCAAACCCTCTGACACACACATGTTAATCCCAGCCCCCAGATTTTCCATGTCACCTGCTAGTTCTGAAACCTAGCTAGGAGTTCCATGGCTTTCAGGGTTTGCTGATGATGTTCCCTCAGTGTGAACTAGTGTGTTTTTGTTTGTTTTAAAGGAAATCATGCCCACTATGGGAGTCTCAAGCCCGCACCCATCCATCTCCAGGACACCTTTCTTAGTTAGAATAAAATCTCACGCCACAGACCTGTGGAACATCTCTGGGTTGACTGTAGGATCATGGAGCTATTGTATCAGTTTGTATGCCCAGTTTCATGCTTTTATGCAACAAAGAATTCTGGACAGATTTTATTTTTTAATCATTTTATTGGGGGCTCATACAACTCTGATCACAACCCATACATACATCCATAATATGCAAAGCACATTTGCACATTTGGCAATCATCCATCTTAAAACATTTTCCTTCTACTTAAGCCTTTGGTATTATATTAGCTCCTCCTTTTTCCACTTCCTCCTGCTCCCTCCTCCCTCATGAACCCTTGATAATTTATAAATTTTTATTATTTTGACATATCATACACTTTCTGGACAGATCTTGAGACTCTATGTTACCTCTCCTATTACTGTTCTTTCAACACCTAGAATAGTGTGTTGCATAAGAGAGGCACTCCAAATGGACTTTCTGGATTAAACCTCAAGGTTCTCAAGGGCGTCTCCCCAGAGGGATCTGTATTGCCCAAATCCTCTGCCACCAAAAGAGCTCCCAAAAGGAGGTGTGAAGTGCATTTTATCCTCTTTACCACCAGAACAAGCTCATGTCTGATAGTGCTGGAAGTAGAATGCAATGATGAGATATGATTTAAAAACTAGTTCCATAGCACAATGTGTTATCCCTATTGTTTGATGCTGTAGGATCAGGTTTGACCCATAACAACCCTATATGCCATAGTCTCATAATTGTATGTTGGATCCCATGGTTACAGCCACTGTGTCAATTCTGCTCAACAAAGGGATCTATTTCACTGACACCCTACCCAGCAGGATATTCCTTCCCAGGGACTGATCTGTCCAGATAATGTGTCCAGAGCATGTGGGATGAGCTGGTTTCATCCTTGTTTCTAAGGAGCTATCCTAGATCTGCTTCAACATCTTGCATTCTGGAAAGACCCACACAGAAGCAGGCTTGCTTATTAACGACAGGGTACATTTATTTTCTCCATGCCAGCACTCCCTCACCTACTGGACACACGTTTCCTTGCTGTTGAATTCAGCTCAAGTCCCTCTAAAACCCAAGGATATATAAGAGGGGACTTTAAAGAATCTGGAAAAAAAATGACACACAATTAATGAGCATTTCTATGTTCAAATTCACCTTTCTGCAGCACCTCTCTGGCCCCTTTCTTTGACTTCTCCAGAATCGTTCACATCGGTAAAATTTGTTGAAAGTTTGAGATGATGAGAGACATTTATCACCCCCCCCCACACACACACACACCATAGAAGTTCAAATTAAAGTTTAGATTATTTTGCTGTGTCTGTAAGCTTTGCATCCACAGAGAATGTCTGGCTGGCAGCATTTCTCCAAATGTGACAGCTTCCGATTCTGTTGCTCAGCCTTCTCCTCCAGCCCCTCCTACTCCTCTCATCTCAATTCCTTATCTTAATTATGTAGAACCCCTCATCTGCACTGAACTCTCCACTCACTATTGAAATTGAGATCTATTTTTTAAAATACCACCTCATTTATGTGCCAGTTAAAGCAAAGGGCCAGTCACCCTCAGACTCAACCTTTATCAGCAAAGAAGAAATGGAAGAAGATTCGAATTAAAAAAAAGTTTGATTGATACATAGTCCACAGATCCTATAATTCAACAATCCAAAATTATGATGAAGAGTTGTTCAATCAGTATGAAAATCAAGTCTAGAATATTTTTCTTCTTTCTTGTAACTCATTGTTATATCTTCCCCATTTTCCCTCAACCTCCCTTGCCACACCCTCAAGAAATCATCAATCCAGTTAATATCTTTGTAGATCTACCCAACCTGGACTTCATAGTCACAAAAGCATACAAACAACAACAACAAAGCCAACAAACAGAGAAAAACCACAATGGAAAAGAAAGCAGAAAATGCTCAAATCTAGAACAAATCTAAAATGGGTCAAAGGGTTTAAGGAGAAGGGGTTAAATGTTACCCAACTGCATTGCAATAATCCACCTCCCAGGGTACTCCATATAAGAGTAAGCTTATTCACTTCCCTGGTTGATGGTCAGAGGGGGTTCACTGGAGGCTTAATCCACCTATTTGTCCCCTTCACTTAAAAAACAAACAAATTGAAACAATTTTTAAATAGGCTAAAGGGAGAACAAGTGATAAGATATTGCACTCTACCCAATTTATATCTGCTGCCATCACTCTTATAATGCTCTGATACCAAGGCTATTCACATTCCTCAGCTAGGGTCAAGGGGGATTCACCAGAGGTTTCATCCCCATGGGGACCCTGCAACGGGATTAGGGGCTTTCACTCCCATTCATAGCCTTCTTCAAACCTTGTGCTCACAAGTCACGCTTGCATACCCTTCCTTTCTTGGAATTTTGATTGTAATATTGCAATCCTTACATCCCACAGACTGGCGTGCTTCTTCTGTATGGACTTATTTGAAGTCTGTTTAGATGGCTGCTTATTTTGTTCTACATCTGTAAGTCTTCCAATGCTATTCTTTCGGATAGCCAGGCATCATCTAGCTTCTTCACCGTGCTTTGCCATCCCCATCTCTTAAGTGAGCTCTTCAGGAGGGTGAGTATCAAAAAGCTTTGAAATTTTGATTTACCTCTCTCTTTCATCCTCCAGTCTCTGTAGATTCAAATGAGGCAAACATTTAATTTTCCACTAGTTATAATTACGTCATTTCTATTCATTAAAAAGCACCAAGAATGCTATTTTTTCTTGCTTTCAATAACTTTTGTTTTGAATTTCATTCCAATCACAAAGTACTTGTGAAAAGACAAAGTGGCTTGTCTACAAATCTACTAGCATAAAAGGAAGAAAAATAAAATACACAGAGACCCCACTCAATGTTTGGCATTTTGTGTTGACTAATTTATTGTGTTTTCATTACACACATTAACAAAATTAAATAAATAAATAAGGAAACGGAGGTTCAAATGACATGCTCGAGGTCACTCCATCACCACACAACAGACACATGTGTAAAGTTATGCAGTTTTGTTTTTCTTCGTATGGAGTTAAAGCGGAACATCTTTCCTCATTCACTTACTAGGCAGTGAAAAGAGATGTGAAAAATAGTATAGTAAATTTTATCTTCTCTACACCCAAGTTCCCCTACTGTTAACATTTCTGCATTTCTAGGTTCATACTTCATTTGTGTTTATCAAATGCCTTTTGTTTTCTTCCAGGATTCTGTCTGTCATCCCATCTTATGTCATCATATCTCCCTAGGGTCCTGTGTGATTGTCTCTCAGATGTCTCTTGTTTGTTGGATGAGCTAGACCAAGTTGAGAAGTTCTGACAAGGTGTCTGATAGAACGTCCTTTGTTGGTATTTGTCTAAGGCTTTTGTTCTCATGGTTAGGCAGGGCTATGGGCTTTGGGGAGTAGGACTGCAGAGGTGAACATCTTTGTTGTTACATCATATCAAGTATATAGCTTATTAACATGATTTCTCACTGTTTTAGTTAGCCTAGTTCCCCTGACAAGGCTTGGTTTGCTAGGTTTCTCCATCATAAAGGTGACAGAGTAGTGTTTCCCAAATGAGGTTTTCTTGGATGTAATCTTCTCTTTTCCTTAATCAGAAAAATGAAATATTTCTTATTTATTATACAGTTTTCTTAGCACTTCATCCATATATCCTACAATTCAATAGTTGAATTATATCAAGAAGAGTTGTATAGTCATCACCACAACTGATTTTAGACTATTTCCTTCTTCCTTGAACTGATTGTTATTATTGTAATTATGATTTTAAATTGTGGTAAAACTTTTATCACAACATTTTTGCACAATGAAACACTCTTCAAGTCAACAGCTTCTACTTGTCTAATTCAGTGCCATTCATTATACTCTTCATGTTATGCAACCATTGCTGATATTCCTATTCCAACACCATGAACATAAACTCAACATTAATCATTGTGGTAGTTACATAATCTGTTGTCAATTTGAGATTTAAGAGTGAAGGGGTGGAGCCTGTCAGTCAGGTCATAGCTTTATGACCTCATTGGGCGCCTCTAAGGACATAAGGTGGGGCACACACATTCCCTATGAGACATTCCTATGGAGAAGACACATGGAGCTATGCTAGAACCTTGGAGCTGAAGGAGCCACGTGGAGACCCCTGCCAGCACTGCGATGCTTCCAGTACCACTAGAGCCAGAACATTTTCCACCCACTGGCCTGTGATCTTTCTGCATTCATTATTGCATATGTTTCATGAGTCTGCAGAGGAATTTCTAGATTGGTATTGGACATATGAGCTAATATCGGGCTTATGGACTGGATCTGGAATGGGTTGGAATTTTACTCAATATTCAAGTGCTCTTTTACATAAAGTTCTTTCTTATTCCCAAATGAGTGTCCATGAATTTGTTTGTCTAGTCAACCCAGACTAACACAATCATAGAGTCACTATTAAGCAACAGTCCTTCCTCCTTCTCTGATGGTAACCATGGGTCAAACTTGATTTCTTTCATTCTTTTCTTTGTAATTTTCTCGATCTCATAGTCATATGTCATACACTTTCATCGTTAAGTCACATTTACAAAGATGATGATATGCATCATCACCATCCCTTCTAGGGCTCCCTCCTGGGGTATAATCCTTATGAGACAGGTTGCCTGACTTTTCTTCCACACTGCTGCTGGGCGGGATGGGGCGGCCAACGTGGAGGAGTACTTCAGCACAAACCGCTTGGGGTATTAAGGACCATAGGTTCAAAGTGTAGTGGACCTGCAAGGTGATCCACCCAGAAGCTGTCAATCTCCCCACTGCTGCCCTCAAGGGCACCTTTTCTGAACTGTCCAGGCATGGCTTCTGCGAGCCAGTACCTCTTTGGAAGATCACGGTTGTTGCCTGAGCTCCTTTGCCCTACGGCTTCCGGAAGAAGGTTGCATGGAAGTAATTGACCCACTGCAGTGACCCTCAGCCAATGACAACTGAGGATGGGAGGGTAGAGGCCCATCCCCTTTGTTTAGAGTGCAGGCAGCTTCACACTGTAGTGTCTGTCCCGTGGAGGGTCAAGACTGAGACTGGGACTTTGCTTAGCAGTCACTGCTGCTTTGGCTTCTGCCTGACTTCCACTCTGTGTCTCCAGCTGCCTTGTCACTTCCTCCAGGGACCACTTCCCACACAGCCTGCACTGAAATGCTGTTTCCGAGTTGGGCTTCTGAGAAGCTACACTTAAGCACAAATGGAACGGATTTTAGTGGAAGTCCTGCTGGCCAGGTGGGGATTATAGAAATCTGTATTTACTGAGCACTTCTCATCACGGCTGGGAGCTTTGTATCTGAAACATGCTTCACCTCATTTAATCCTCAATCCTCCTTTTTTTTGTTGATAAGGAGACCGAGGTTAAGGCAGCGTTCTCTATCACAGAGTAGCTCGGGTGTAATTCAAGAGCAGGTCTGACTAAACTTAAACACCTAGTTTGGTTTGCTCCACTGAACTGAAGGTTATAAGGTATGCATTCTTCCCTACAATGCTGCCAACTGTTCCTGCCTCCCCTTCTTCCCATATGCTTAGAATTCCCTTTGCCCAAAGACAGAATCAGTTTTTCCTGACACACAGATGAGAAACAAAAATTCTGTCCACAGCTTGGGAGGAACAAGGCAAGTGACTGATAAACACTTGCTGCTCCCAAAGCAATAACTTCAAACCAATCCTGCCCCAGGTCCCCGGGTGAAGAACTGCATCTCTCACTCTGCTCTCTCATCCACCACTGCATGTAGTACCGCTCAGGCGTGAGACTTGGGCGGAGCTGTCAGAACCGGGCCTCCTAGCAGAACAATTCCGGTGGTCATTCCATAGGAAGCCCAAAGGAAGCTGGTTGGGAGATCCCTTGTAGAGACTTTTGTTATTTAGTCCCCCACAGAAGATTAAGCATCTGCTACATAGCTGGTCCAATGTGCGTTCCATAAAGTGCTTTGAACGGGGGAGGCCAGTCCCCGGAAAGGGACATCATGCTTGGTACAGTAGAGGACCAATGAAGAAGAGGAAGTCCTCAACATGGTGGCTACAACATTGGCCTCAAGCAAAAGACCATTGGAAGGAGAGCAGAGGAAAGCTTTGCAGACAGCTGCTCTGGGGTGTTTGCAACAATGTGTGTTTTGGGATGTTGTTCCTTTGCATCTGCTCTGGGGTGTTTTGTAACAGAAGGGGAAGTGCATGGTGAGGCTGCTTCTGTAACGATGGTGATGTGTGGACTCCTGTCACTGTCCCTAGGCATCTGAATCCATAGGGAGCACCTTATAAAATGCTTTCAGTGAAACATGTCTTGACTGTCTGCCTCTGATCTGCCTGTCCCCAAGTCCTCAGGATTTTAGAAAGCTGAGTTTCAAAGGTGCACCCGGCCCTTGCCAATGGAGAAAGAAGGCTTGAAGAGCACTCAGACCCGGCTGAGATATTTCCCACTAATGCAGGGCAGCTGCCCCTAAGCCCTCCCCAAGGACCCTGCCAAGCAAGGGCTTTGCTTTGAAACTAGGTCCCTGTCTCAAATATCTGTTTAAAACAACCACACAAGGGAGATGCTCTTTTGTTCTCCAGACCGGCCTCAGTCCCACCTTGGGAGTCAGAAATATTTTGAACTCCCATAATAACCCACATCCACCCATTTTCAGGAGTGTTGGTGTTGGGCTGCTCATCTAACGGCCAGCAGTTCGAAACCACCAGCTGTTTTACATGAGAAAGATGAAGCTTTTTACTCTGATGAAGACTGAGACTCTTCAGAACCTGCGGGGACACTTCTGCTTTAGGGTGACCATGTAGGAGTCGAAATTTTTATTTTTAGCCCCCCCCACCTCCTGCCCCATCCCTTACATGATGGCCATATTTCGCTCATATCAAAATTACGCAGATAATGAAGTTAGGTAGACTTACATCCATTCCACACTCTGACTTTTACTCCTTGCTGTGACCTTGGAAAAATCACTGGGTCAGACTGAATTGTCATTTTCTAAATGAAGGCAGAGGTGTCGGCATCTATTTAAGAAGCTATTGTGACAACGCTGTGAAGTCCCTAACCTTATCACTAGCATAGATTGGACACTCAAGTGAATGGTGTTTCTTTCCCTTTCCATCTTCATGCCATACCCCACCCTCCAACTATGGTTTTCGTGAAGACAGAGACTGTCTGGCTGACGTAGGCTGCTCATTTCAGGTCTAGCCAGTCCAGGGCACAAGGCATCGAGGAAGTGAGCAAAGAACTGAGTCTGCATCCAAATGTCCTTTTCAATGGGTGTATGTGGTCTTTTGTTAGTGTACATGCCACTTAGTGAGTTAGACTCCTGGCTCGATTGATGCCAATATCCCTGGTTAGCCAGATAATAGCACTCTCACTGGTTCTTGGACTTCACCCAGACCCTACGTGAATGAGACCCATGCAAGCTTGTCTCCATTTCCAGGAAAGTAGGCCCAAGTGTCTGACTATTAGTGGAAAGAACTGTGGTTTTTCAGACAGGATGGAACATTGGAACATGGGGCAAGAAGAACAGTCTCAGAATTCCCCCAAAAGGTGTCCTGTCCAATATCTTGGGTCTTAAGGCTGTCTCAGAATCTCTTTATACCCCCAAACCCATCATTCTCACCTCATCCTGCTCTTCCATCTGCCGGGGATGCCCTTTGCTTTTCTTTGCTCAGTTCAACCCCTCTCGTCACTCCAGGCTCAGTAATAGTTGCACAATCTGCCACCACCACCCACCACCACCCCCGCCCCAGCCCACCACCACAAAACTTTGTCTGACTACTCAGTAGATTGATCTCTTCATTTTTGACCAATAGAAGTGTTTACAGTGTGCATTTGAGATTTAATGTTAAGATAACCATTGACACTCTCTTTTACTAAATTATAAAACAAAAGTGTAGCTCCATTGTTCTCTCCTTGTGACATGGGATGGGGGAGCTAGGAGAAGGAGGGGGGGGTGCCAACAAACTCAGAGACGGGAGGGGGAGTAAGGTGAAATCAATCACAATTATCAATGTATAGCCCTCTCCCATAGGAACAGAAAACAAAAAAGTGGGTGGAGTGAGACAGCAGTCTGTGTAAGACATGAAAAAAATAATTTATAAATTATCAAAGGTTCATGGGAGAGGGTGGGAAAAATGAGGAACTGATACCAAGTGTTCAAGTATAAAAAATGTTTTGAAAATGATGATGGCAACATATGTACAGATGTGCTTGACAGAATGAATGTATGGATTGTGATTAGAGCTGTACGACCCCTCCCAATAAATTGATTAAAAAAGAAAATACACTAAAAGGGTTTTAAAATATTAATGAAAAATGCTAAATAGTACCTCACAAAACAAAGCAACAAAGGGGTGATGATGAGAAAAATTAAAAATGGAAGAGTAACAAAATCAAATCACCCTGAATCTACATGTTCTAACACACTGTATTTGACCTTTGGTATATTTGCTTCCTGTGTTCTAATTTTCATAAGCACTCTCTAACCAATGTATAAGAGACGCTTATACAAACTGTCTATCCTTATATGAAATGAAATATATAGACATGCAATGCAAATTTAATATTCTATATTATCAAAGTGATATACTCAGAGTTGTGCTAGGTCTAATTTTATATGCTACAGTCTTATTTTTACATTGGAAGATTAACATGTTTCTATATGACAATGCAGTGCTCACAGCAACCACTTTCCATGATTGAATGTGGTTCTGTCAGGTAGGTGCATAACCTTTACATAAAGCCTTTTGGGTAGCTGAAATATTTGGGTTACTTCTTTTTTCATTTCTATAAGGAATGCTTTCATCTGTATCTTTTGCATCTTCAATGATAAGAATCAGTATAGATGAACCTCACAATGGGTTAAAGAGTAAAAGCCCACTCCTCCCCCACAATGTCCAATGTCTTCAACTTTCAATTCCCTGTTCTGTTCTATGCAGTGATTTAGGACCCAAGCTTCTTGCACCTGGTGGCTGTGCCATCTCACAGGACTTATAAGCTTCTAGTTGATTCCTAGCCTCCAGCAGGCAGCCAAGAGAATGACATATGAAGGATTACAAAGGAGAAATTTCAGGTCTGCCTGTAAGTGGTGTCTATAAGATGTCTAAACAGATGTCATTGGCCAGGACACAGTCACATGAGTCTAGTTAATTGCAAGAAGAGAAATTTATACTGTTTACAAATCTCTATAAAGATTTTGAAAGACATGCATATTTATTTTATAGCCTCAGCAGTATCTACTCAATGTTGGGCATATATAATCCAGCATCTTACAGATTGAGTGAATGAGGGATTCAGCCTCAAATCCAATTTGCCAACAAAGCTCAAAGGGGTGAAAACACCAGCAGAAGATCTACAGAGAAGTCAGAAGACAAAAATGAAGCAAACCAGCAAACTGAAAAATAAAATACCACCAACCAACCAGCCACATTGAGCATGGTTTGAATTAGACAGGCCCTCCAGTGAAATCATGGCTTCCCAAGGGAGGACAAGATGCTTTCTCAGTATGAGAGCACTTCCTCGCCTCTGTGGACTCAAATGTTCAAAGCACAACCATCCCATTAGTTCACAGGAGGATGGACTTGTAGATGAGAACTTCCTGTCAAGATGACTAAAATCAATGGTAGACTCTCCATTCACTGCAATGCTTCCTTTTAGTCCATGGAGATTGGGAAAGTTAGATTTACAACAAGGGGCCATTCCCCACTTTCTAATGCATAACTTTCATTTTCAGGCAGAGTACTGCTTACTTTATGCTACATGGCACCCTCCAGTCCCCCTCAATAACATATTAAACAAGAATTCATTCTCTGCTGGGGTTTATGGTTCCCTCTACCCCTCCCCAAATTCTCGTATTTCTCAGCACCTGTTGGGCAGCTGCTACATTCTGCCCAAGCTATGGCTGCATTTGTGAGGACTAAGCTCTAACAATGAGGAAAGTTAGTGATATACTTAAGGGATTTGCAATATGCACTTAACTATAGTACATTTCTTGAACCACACTCTCATATTTCTCATGTATTTCTGTGGTCTTCTTTAAGAACTCATAAAATAATAGTGCTACTGAGTTCAGTGACTCCATAGCTAGGAATCTTATCCTACAACTATAAATAGCCATATAAATGCAGCACTTACATAGTTACATGTGTATGAATGTGCATCCATATGTCACTATGTATCCCTAGCTCTATCAATTTCCCTATCTGCTGGCTATAACAATCGTTTCTTAATTGCTTTAAAGTTTATAGCAGTAGTTGTTAGCACTTATTGGGCAGTTATGATGTCAGGCATACCTTCTAAGCACTTTGCATATATGGTGCCTTCCAACCTCAAACAATCTCAAGACTAGCTATTCTTAAAGCCTTTATTTTATATATAGCATTGATGGTAGAAATGAAGCTGGAGATTGCACGAGAGAATTTTGCAAGACCAATGACTTCTTGATTGTAATTCCTTTTTTAGACCATAGAAATGATGATTCTACACATGGAAATCATCAGATGAAATACACAAAAATCACATCCCCTACTTCTGTGAGAAGAGACAACTGAGAAGGTTAATATCATTAGCTAAAATAAGACCATAGGCCAACTGTGGAATGGACATTCAATTTGAAGCTGAAAAAAAAAATAAAAATAAGCCCTTGAGAACCAAAATATGACCTTCCAAATTCAGAAACTACCTCAAGAATAAATTTATTGCATTGAACATGACCGACAAAAGACCAGATAAGCCGTGGGACTACATCAATAGCATCTTATATGAAGAAAACAAAAGGACATTAAAAAGATAAGAAAGAAAAGGCCAGAGTAGATGTCTGAAGGGACTCAGCTAAAGTGAATGGAAGAAATGGAGGTGTAAAAGAACTGAGTGGAAACATGTTAAAGGCAATTTGAGAAGACCAAGTTAGCAGTTTAATAAAATGTGCAAACACCTAGCATTAGAAAACAGAAAGAGAAGAACACATTCAGCATATCCTAAGCAGGAAAAAATAAAGGAAACATCCCAGTCTCAATTTGCCATATTGAAAGATTCTATGGGTAGAATGAAACCCTGGTGGTATAGTGTCTATGTGTTGCGTTGCCATCCTCAAGGTTTGAAGTTCAAAACCACCAGTTGCTCCAAGGAAGAGAGACAGGGCTTCCTAACCCCATAAAGAATTATAGTCTGGAAAACCCACAAAGACAGTTCCACCCTGTCATATAAGGTGAGCATGAGTCAGAATTGACTTGATGTCAGTGAGTTTGACCGAGAGTTTTATGGGCAAAATAAAGGAAGCACCAAAAGAAGATGGAAGGGAAACACAGAGTCATTCTACCCAAAGTAGATTTAGTTGAATCACATCAAGAAATAGTATATGAACAAGAACAATAAGGAAGGAAGAAGTTCGGGTTGCACTGAAAACATTAGTGAAAAACAAGGCCCCAGGCCTTGATGGAATTGCAATTGAAGTGTCTCAGCACATTGATTCAAAGTTGGAAGCACTCCCTAGTCTATCTAAGACATTTGGAAGACAACTACCTGGTCATCTGGCTAGAAGAGATCCATACGAATTCTCACTCCGAAGGAAGGTGACTTGAAAGAATACATAAATTATCAAATAATACCATTAATATCACTTATAAATAAATGTTTTGGAAGATACAAAAATTGTTTTCCCACAGTTCTTCCAGAGACAATAGTCAGAAATTCCAACTGATCTCACAAAAGGGCGTAGAACAAGGGATATCACAGTTGATGTCATGTGAATCTTGGTTGAAAGCAAAGACTATCAGAAATAGGTTAACATGTGCTTTATTAACTATGCAAAAGCATTCCACTGTTTGTGGGTTATTACAAACAATGGATAGCCTCGAGAAGCATGGGAATTTCAGAATGTGCCATTGTGTTCATGTAGAAACTGTACACAGAGTAGACACCAGTTGTTTGAATCCCATAAAAGTTTACATGGCTTCAAATCAGGAAAGGTGTATTACAGAGCTGTATCCTTTCATTATCTTTTCAATGTTCATGAATATTTTAATATTCATGTCGAACAAAATATGAGAAGGTATATAATATGGAAGGTTGGAGGAAAGCTTATTAATAATCTGCTATATGCATATTATAGTCTTGCTTGCCGAGGCTCAAAAGTATATGAAAATCAAAGACGAAAACTTTCAGCCTGGATTGCAATCCAATGTAATAAGCATCCAATTCCCCACAATTGATCCAGTAAACAATATCATGAGGAATAGAGCAAAGAGTAAAGTTGTCAAGGATTTCATTCTATTTGAGTCCACAACCACCACTCAGAGAAGCAGGGGTCAAGACATCAAAATAGGCATTCCACTGAGAGAATCTGCTGCCTACGACCTGGGTGATATGCAGAAGCAGAGACCACTTTGGGGAACAAATGTGTGCCTGCCCCAAGTCATGGTGTTTTCTTTCGACTCGTATACTTGTGAAAGTTGAACAATGAATAAGGAAGATCAATGAAGAATCAATGCACTTTCATTTACATTCTGGTGAATAATATGGATAATTTCATAGCCTGCCAGAAGAACAAACAAATCTGTATTAGAGGAAGAACAGCTAGAAAGTTTCTTAGAAGGGAGAAAAGTGAGCCTTCACATTAAATACTTTGGGCCCGTTATCAGGGAAGACTAATTCCTGGAGCAGGACACCAGGCTTAATACAGTCGAGAGTCAGTGAAACAGAAGAAGCCCCTCAATGAAATGGGTTAGCGCATGTTTGTGATCATGAGCTCAAGCATATTACCAATTGTGAGGATGATAGAGGACAGGCAGGGTTTCATTCTGGTGTACAAAGGATTGTTATGAGTTGGGGCTGACTCCCCAGCATGTTGCAATAGCAACATTGTGTTGATGAGTAGAAGAAACACCAGAGAGGTTCAATAGCTTGCCCAAGGTCAACAGCTCAACAGGCCAATTCCTAAAATGGAGGGTATAAAGCTGTGCTTTTAACTAGCATGCAAAAATGTACATTTACTCTATTATATTATGGTTAGTTAGGTACCTCTCCTTGTACAAATGAGGGTTATTTGTTTTAAACTTGCAATGAATCGTTGCAGTAAGTAGATGCATATCCCCACAGTTAGTGTTCATATTATTCCTTCCTCAACAAAAATGAGGCTTTGAAAACTTGTGGGTCTTTTTAGAGCTCATGCAGCTGGGAAATGGAAGAGCAGAGGGCTGTGGTTATTCACTGGCAGAATGCTGGACTTCCCTGAAAAAGACCTGGGTTTGATTCCCACTCATGACATCCCATGTACAACCATCAGGCAGTGAAGGGCTTGCGCGTTACTATGAAATCACACAGGTTTCAGTGGAACTTTCAGACCCAAGACTGACCGGGGAGAAAGGCTTCAGGATCTTCTTCTCCAAATGCGCTAATAAAAATCCTTTGGATCCCCTATGTCCAATTACATAGATGCAGCAAGGCAGGCCACTATTTCATGCCATTGTGCTCGGAGCTGTCACGAATCAGGACCCACTCAACAGAAGCCAGGCACAACCAGAGGAGGGAGCAGAGGAGCAAAAACAGGCTCAGTTCCGTACACATCAGATACACAAGCACACACATGAACCTACACACGGGGATAGAAACACATGTGCCAAACCACAAAACACAGTGGCGTTGAGTCGATTCTGACTCACAACAATCCTACAGGACAGAATGAAACTGCCCTAAAGGATCCCCAGGCTGTCCTCTGTATGGAAGCAGGCTGCCACATCTTTCTCCCCTGAAGCAAGTGGTGGGTTTAACTGCTAAGGCACCAGGCCTCCTTCTGATGGGAACGGTCCTTAGGTGTTTATAATAATGATGACAAGGATTTGCAAACGGCACTTAAAGAACCAACTGTGTCCGCTGGCAATACAGTAGCACTATTCAGGTCTAATTAAGTCCAGGCAGAGGACAGATTAGGGTCTAAAAGTATTATGCTCCATATTTCTTGTGAAATATGGAAAATTCATTGCTTAGTGACAAAAAGGTTATAGGTTCCTTGTAATAGGCCAATAAGCCAGGTTATTAAAATTTCTGAGCTGCTCCGTATTCCACAAATTCTTTATGTATCTGTGGAGATGTGTGAGACCAGTGGTGAAAGATCTCTTTAGTCTTGGCTCCACTCTCTCAATTCTGCTGCAGATTGATCTCCACTGCTCAGGATCTAGCTAGTGCCTTAACTTCTCAGGGCATCGCATCAAGTTACACAGTTTAAACAATGGGGCTAGGGACTTACTAGTATTTCCTCAAATGGCCTTGGGGTTCTGACAGAGTTTTACAACACTACTTAAAGCAATGAAAAAGATAAGAATGGGGGGGGGGGTTATTCATAACTATAGCACTGACCCTGCAGGAGTCCTATAGTACATGAGACTAAATACTGAACAAAAGGAAAACACTTGTCTGATCATCCTTATTTGTATTTTGGGATTCATACATGCTTCCAACAAATAATTACTGAGAACTTACTTTGTGTCCAGGCATTGCTGGGGGTATTAAGGAAATGGTTGAGAACTCACACTAAAGTCCCTACTTTCATGGAGCTTATATTAGGTTTGGGGAAGTCAGTTGTCTTAAGGATCTAGTTTTGTTACAGCAGAAATAATACAAACCAATGGTATATAGTAAATAGGAAATTGTTCTCTCATACTTTAGGATGCTCAAAGTCTGAATTTAGGTTACCAGTTGTAGGGAAGGTTTTCTTTTCTGTCCACTCTGGAGGAAAGTTCTTATTACCTTTCAATATCTATGGGCCCAGTGTTCTCAGAGTAGGAAATGTATCTTGGTACCCCCTGGGTCTAGGAGATTCCCCACACAAGGGTATTGGGTTCAATGGCCAGGTTCTGGTCCTGACTTCTTTCTTGGTGGCCGTGGGGCTCCCTGATTTCTGCTTGTTGGCCTAATCCCTCATAGTGCTCAAAAGAGGTTAATTCCAAATACAATCTAATCCTATAGATTTCACCCTAGGTCATTAACCTAACTACCTCTACTCTTGCATCATTAGCACCATATAGGTGAGGATTTACAACACATAGGATAATTACATCAGATCAGAAAATGGAGGATCTTGACATATGGCATTTAACAGACATGTGTAGAACCCAATTCAATTCATAATAGCAGATCCAAAGCAAATGAACACAGACTATATAATTTACTATGTGCTATGGAAGAACAGGCAGCAGGGTAAGGATAAAGAAAAGTTATTGGTTGGTGTGAACAATTAATGCACTTTAATCAAAAGGTTCAAGTTAACCTAGTGACTCTAGAAAAATAAGAAAGGCAACCTACTTCTAAAAAATTAACCACTGAAACCTCTATAGCAGACAATCCTATTTAAAAAAACAAACAAACCGTTTTTTGGCAGGGACTCATCAAAATTATCACAATTCATACTTACATCCATTGTGTCATCACATCAGTATATCTGTCGCTATCATCATTCTCAAAAAAATTGCTTTCTACTTGAGCCCTTGGTATCAGCTCCTCATTTTTCTCTCCATCCCCACACCCTCTCACTCATGAAGTCTTGATAATTTATAGATTATTATTATTTTGTGAAGTTTCACACTATTCACCATCTCCCTTCACCAACTTTTCAGTTGTCTATTCCCCAGGGAGGGGGTTATACGCAGATCCTTGTGCTCAGTTTCCCCTTTCTAACTCATTTTCCCTCCACCCTTCCTGTATTACCACTCCCACTACTGGTTCTGAGGCTTCATCTGTCCTGGCTTCTCTGTGTTTCCAGTTCTAATCTGTACCAGTGTACATCGCCTGGTCTAGCAGGATTTGTTAGGCAGAATTGGGATCATGATAGTAGGGAAGAGGAAGCATTGAAAGACTAGAGGAAAGTTGTATGTTTCATCATTGCTATACTGCACAGTGACTGGCTCATCTCCTCACTGTCTCCCTTTTGTAAGAGGATATCCAGTTGCCTACAGATCGGCTTTGGGTCTCCACTCCGCATTCCCCCTCATCACAATGATAAGACTTTTTGTTCTTTGATGTTTGATACCTGATCCTATCTACACCTCGTGATCACATGGGTTGGTGTGCTTCTTCCATGTGGGCTTTGTTGCTTCTCAGTTAGATGACTGCTTGTTTACCTCCAAGCCTTTAAGACTCAAGATACTATACCTTTTGATAGCCAGGTACCATCAGTTTTCTTCATCACATTTGATTATACACCCACTTTGTTTTCAGCGATCGTGTCAGGAAGGTGAGCAGGAAGTAAATGCCAATTTAATAGAACAAAGTGTTCTTGCATTGAGGGAGTACTTGAGTAGAGGACAAATGTCCATCTGCTACCTTAATATTAGTCCTATAAATATATGCATATAGGTCTATTTTCCCATTGTCATATATAAATATACTTACATAAATAATTTAAACCTCTATAAGTGCCCTTTACCTCCTATTTCTTTCCTCTATTTCCTTTTATTTTCCTCTTGTCCCAATATTATACTATTATACTATACTATACTATTATACTATTATACCTTCATTTGGGTTTCATTAATTCCTCTCAGTTACATTGCCCTTGATCAAACCCTACCAGGCCTCCTACACCGTCCTCGCTATCAATTTTAGATCACTTGTTGTTTCCTTATCCCTGGGGCTGTTAACATCCACTTCCTTTCCTCCACCTTCCACTCTCCCATATCCCCTTGGAACCATCAGTCCCATCATTTTCTCTGCTATGTTGTTTATCCCCCCTATCTTATCTAGATAGACATGCAGAGGGAACCTTTATATGTGATGTTTTTGTTTTTCTTTAGCGACTCTCATTATTTTCTCCTATTCCTCAACATTGGATAATTTAACTATTATGTGCTTGGGTGATGTTGGAATTCAGCCTAGCTGGTGTTCTTTCAGCTTCCTGAAAGACTGCCTGGTTTTCATTCAACAAGATGGGAAAGTTTTCCCCCAAGAAGTCTCTCACTATTGTTGCAGATGACTTCTTTGTTGTGTCTTCCTTTGGTAATCTGCTTATTCTGATGTTGTTCCTCTTCATAGCATCAGACACAGCTCTTCAGTATTTTTCAGCTTCTCTGATGACCTTTATTAGATTTTTGTTTGCATTTGTTAATGTCCTCTTGGCTATTCTCTAGGTTGCTAGTGCATTTCTCTGTCTCCCCCTGTTAAATGGTGAAGTCCATGAATCTGATACTGATAAGCATTAAGGGGAGCAGCATTAAGGACACAGTTCCCTGATTCCTGACTGTGGGGCTAAAGGGGTTTAAACCCTGCCCTGAGACTTTGGCAAGCTGTAGCTGTGTTGAGATAAAGCCCCTGTACCGACTCCAAATAATCCCAATTCCAGTACAGACAGTAGAGAGTCTAAAGTCAAACCCTACTGGGCCTCCACTGTGATAAGCCAAAAGCCCCCAGCTCCTCAAAACCTAGTGAATCTGTGCCTACTTATCTTCATGACTTCCTAACAGTGTAGAATTTTCCTCTTAGTAACTCTCCTGTGCTGATTTCTGTGGAATCCCTCTGGTATGTGTTACTCAATTGCCACCTTCCTGGAAGTCTCCCAATCCTATTCTAACATACCCAAAATTGCCGTTACTCAATGGTGACTGGTTTGGTTTTGAAGGAAAACAAAGGAAGTGATCTTATTTCTCATTTGGCAGCTTACTTAATTTTACTGGTTTGAGGTTATTTATAGTCTGGGCTTATCTAATTTGATGGGAGTAGTTACATTTGCTAAAGAAATATTAGCATATTTTCATATGAGATTATGCCACACCCCTCACTGGACATGTTGTATAATTTGTAAGTTATGCAAGTACCTTAAAAAAAAAAGACAAACAGGTGAGACTTCATTCCCAAATACATATGGACCCAAAGTTTTTTAGATAAGAGATTGTGGAGCTCTCTATACCTGGGTTTTGGGAAAGAGGGTGCAGATGAAATAGAAATGGGAATGTCATCATCTGATAGTCTCACCTTGATATAATCAAAGGACCAGATGAGATCATCCAGGGTGTGAATATAGGTCATCAGGAGAAGATGAGTGAACGCAGAACCAGGATTCACTCCAGTGTCTAAAGGCAGAAAGATGAGGTAGACATAGAAACAGACCCTGAGAAAGAGAACCTAATGTCCACAGAGTAAATGGAGATGTTTTGATAGCACCCTTCTGCCTTCCTCAGGGTTTTCGTTGCTTTGATCCTTTCATTGCTATGCAGTACACCCTTAATGTTTCACCCCAGTGCGGTGGGGTCAGATCAGGCACATTTCCTTCACTGTGTCCCTAATGCTGCTCCCCTTAATGCTATAAAACCAGGTCCTTTTTGTTGCATACTGTTACTCAATATTCTCAGTTCCTCTAAATAAAATTCTTGATGAACAGTCTTACCTGGTGGAACCAACTTAAAATACACTATCCCCCTCACATAAAAAAATAGATGAGAATCAGTGGGTTGGAGGAGTGGTATCCTCATACACATGAGCATATGTAAAAATTTATATGTACACTTGCATAAGTTATTTCTTCAAGATAATTCTGACTTGTGAATATATACGTAAGCACACACACATGGAATCTAGATATATATACACACATATCTGTGTGAAGTCCATCAGCTTTGTTACCCATTGAAAAGGTTTGAATAGATTTTAAGTAGACTCTCCTAGACATCTATATGTATATAGTGGTACATATACAAATGAAAATCATGTATATTTTATAAATTAAAATTTTGTGGGATTCCTTTGTCATATAGCATTGGCTACCAGTGTTTCCCAAAGAAGAAAGCTGATGATGCCCGGCTATCAAAAGATATAGGGTCTAGGAATCTTAAAGACTTGAAGATGAACAAGCAGGCATCTAGCTGAGAAGCAATAAAGCCCACATGGAAGAAGTACACCAGACTATGGGATCAGTTATCAGGCAACAAAACCCCAAACAAAACAAAACAAAAAATCCTATCAATGGGAATTAGGGGGAGGGCAGAGTGGAGACCCAAAGTCTATAAGGAGTCAATTGGATACCCCTTGTCAGAAAAGAAGAGATGAACCAATCAGGGTGCAGGATAGCATCAACAAAACACACAACCTTCCTCTAGTTCTTTAATGCACCCCCCCATCATCACTATCATGACCCCAATTCTATCTTACAAATGTGACTAGATTGGAACATATATACTGGTACAGATAAGAGCTCATAAGACAGGGAATCCAGGACAGATAATCCCCTCAGGACCAATAAGGGGAGCAGCAATACCAGGAGAGTAAACGAAAAGGAGGAGAGAAAGGGGAAACCAATCACAATAATTTACATATGGCCCCCCCTCCCAGGAGGACAGACAGCAGAAAAGTGGATGAAGGAAGACAGTGGCTGGTGTAAAACATAATAAAATTTAGGAATTATCATGGGGGCATGGGGGAGGGTGGTTGGGGGAAGGAGTGAAAAAAAATGAGGAGCTGATACCAAGGGTTTATGTAGAAAGAAACTGTTTTGAAAAAGATGATGACATCATATGTACAAATGTGTTTGACACAATGCATGGATTGTGATAAGAGCTCTAAGAGCCCCCAATAAAATAAAAAAAATTAAATGGACCTGGGTTTTGACAGATGGGGAGTTATTTTTACCACCACAATGCACCGGCACACACAGCCATCCCAGTGTGCCAGTTTTGGGCAAAAAATAGCTTGCCTTTCTTGTCCAACACACCCCATTCACCTGACCTAGCTCCATGTGGCTTCTGAACCTGAAAAGACAGCTGTTTAAAGACAGATGTGGAAGAGATGTAGAAAAAAATGAGGGAGGTGCTGTCAGCATCCAAACAGATGAGTTTGAAAAATGTTACCAAGAATGGAATTGTCAATTTTTTAGTAAAATTCAGAGCACTTTGAAGGTGAAAAGCTTGTTTTGTTAAAAAAATTAAATACATGACTTTGAAAAAAAATATCCTTGAATGAGTGTGGAATCCTGCTATATGTTAAATTATTCCATGTGTGTCTGTAATCTACATATAGCCCAATGTCATTGACCTGATTCCCTGATTCTGATTCATAGAGACCTTATAGGAGGAAGCCAACCTACTCCTTGGATTTCACAGATGCTACATCTTTCCTGGAGGCACACAGCCTCATCTTTTCCCTAATGATTCTTTAATTAGCAGCTCCATGCTTACCCCACTGTGTCACATGTAACTATACTTACTTATAGAGGATGGAGTCCCTGTGTGGTGCAGTTATCACACTCTTCGACTGGCCTAAAGGTTGGAGGGTCCTTGGGAGAAAGGTTTAGTGGTCTACTTCCATAAGGTCTACATCCACTGGAAGTCCTGCACTGACACACATGGAATCACCAAGATTTAGAATCAATTCAGTAGCAATCAGTTGGCATATTTATGAAAATCAACTTCTTACTAATATGTATACTGAACTCTATTACTCCCATTGAGTCTATTCTAACTTATAGTGATCCTATATAATATATTGCACAAGCAATAGCTAGTTTGAAAGTATGATAGAAAACAAATCATTCACCATGACAAAAGATATCATTCACTTCAACTTATAACCAACTTAAATCTTTCCAATGCAATTACAATAAAGTCTCTGACCCCATAGCTGAGCTGACTGGTCAGACCTTCATTCATAGGTTGCCTGCCACCGTGAATCTCTTTCTGCCACCAGGCCAGAGCACTCGCTGTGATAGCTATCTGGGTCCCTTTCCTCATATCTTGACAAGTCTGATTCTTCCCATGTTGCAACTCTATTTTCCATTATCAGTGCATTGGAGTTTCTTTAGCTTCCTAGTTAAAATACTCATATGCTCACCTTTCCCATTGCCCTGCTTTATTTCCTTCAAAGCCTTGAGTACTTTTTGCAGTGCTGTTTATCTGCTTAAGGGCTCATTATTTGTTTGTTCAGACAGCATCAGAGATTCGTGGTAGCAGAACTTCTCATCTTCTTCTTCACTGTTTAAAATACATATTAAACACTCAAGAGATACAATTTAAAATGGCAAATAAAAGATCAAAAGACCAAAAGAGACTGTCAAAGAAAAAAACAGAGGACAGTGTCACTAATATCTTATAACCATGAAGTCTATACTTAGCAGACCACCAAGCTGAGAAGTGTACTGATGGACACATATACTATTACCTAAAATTGTAAAACTTCTCTATAGTGAAATTCTCCATAAACAAAGTTAAAAGAACATAGTCACAGCATTTATACTTGACATTGGCAGAGACCTGACTCAGATGAACCCAACCACATGCTTTAAACATATTTAGAGAAGAGTCATCTTTCTGATTCAATTTTGCCCAGACATCCTTTAAAACAAGTATAGCAATAATCATCCTAGGACATGATGTAATACTCAAAACAAACAGGCCAATAGCGAAAAGGACAGGAACTATGAATAGGCATCTTACATATGCAAATGGGCAGTGAAAACCTGAAGGCATGCTCAGATTTTCTAGTGATTGAAAAATGTGTGTTTATGCAATGAAATACAATTTTCTGGTCTATAAAACCAGTTAAAAGGAAAAAAGAGAGTGCCAGTCCATGGTGCCATTTGTGTAGAGAAATCGGTACTCTCATATATAATTTGTGGGTGTCTGCATTGAAATGATATTTCTGGTGGCTAATCTGGTGGTATTTAAGGGTTGAGAAATTTGTTTCAGCAATTCCGCTTCCAGAAATGAATCCTACTGATACACGTGAGTATGTATACAGAGATGTACATTTGATGCTTGGTGCAGCATTGCCAATGATAGTGCATTTGTAATCGTCCAAGGGTCCATAAATAGGAAATGGATAAATAATACATGGTATACACATGGTGAATTCTGTACCATGATTATAAAAAGAATAGAAAAAGAAAAAAGGCAATAACCAAAATCACCGTCATTGAGTTGCTGTCAACCGGGTAGAAAAGCCCCCATGAGTTTCTGAGACTGCAGCTGTTTGTGAGGAGAGAAATCTCCATCTTTCTACGATAGAGGGACCCGTGGTTTGAACTGTTGACCTTGTGGATCCCAGTCCATCATGCAAACAAACTGCCACCAAGGTTCCTGTGATTAAAAAGGAAGAGGTGATTAAACTTAAAATGATGTCTATAATACATTAAGAGAAGATCTATATGTGTAGCATGAGCTCCTTATTAGAATGTGGAGAAATAGGGTGACCATCTTCTCTGATCTCTTTTGGCTACAGAAGGAGAAGGCAGTGGAACAGGGGAAGGACCTTGATGAGCTGGTGTGACACAGTGTCTGTCACTGTAGCAAAAATGGCGAGGATGGTGCAGGACCAGATACTGTTTTGTTCTGTTGTACATGAGGCTGCGATGAGTCAAAACCAATCTGAAGGCACCTCACAACATTCAGACCAAATATGAGCAAAGATAGGGAGTATATATATAGCCCTCTCCTAGAATGTTGTTGCTGTCTGCTATTGAGTTGAATGGACTCACAGCAAGTCTACAGGAGAGGGTAGAATTGTCATGTAGTCATTCCAGTCTACAATCTTTATGGAAGCAGATTGCCAACTTTGTCCTTAGGAGTGATGACTGGGTTCAAATGACTGACTTTTTTAATAGTAGCCAAATGTTTAATCACTGTACTGCCATGGTTGTAACAGTGGTGGTAGAACTGTTAATTATCCCTCAAACTTTGGACAACTCTCTGATGATATTCTGTAGCTAAACTTACAAATACCTTATCGTCTATAACTCCATTCTAGGATACACATAGACCATAGAAATGTGTCCATACACCCACCAAAGTAAATACCAAGAAATGTTCTCAGCAGTTGTGTTTGTGATATTACATGTTCCCATTTATAAGAGAAGGATAAACTATGAAATGAAATACCACACAGTAATGAAAAAACAATAAATGATTGACTCATGCAACAAAATATAGCCAAACTCCTAGAAATATTGGTAGAAACCAACCAATAAGAGTATCTCTTGCATGATTGCATTGATATGAAGTTTTAGAAAGGGCAAAATTAATCTGTGCTAATATCAATTAAAGATGATGGCTATCTTGGGGGTGGAATATTGCCTGGAATGGGGAATGATGAGATCTCTACACAGTAGAAAGTCTATTAAACTTAAGAATGTACAAGTTGTATTTCATTATACTTAGGAGTGTGTAAGTTTTTATAGTGTGCAAATTATATTTCAATAGAAATGAATTTAAAAAACCCACCAACAAAAAGCAAAGAACGTTCTTTTAGTTGGGAAAATGAGGGTTTGCTGTTGATTGCTATTGGTTTTTCAAAGGACAGTATCTGCTAACGTACATGTCCTTCAAGAAGTTTGTAGAAAACTTCTATTATCTTTTAATTCCATTTCCCAGGAAGATTTTTTTCTGAAGTCCTTCTCATATGTATAGATGTCTGGATAGGTGCACACATATTATATATATATATACACATATATATATTTCTGAGTATCTGTGTATCCATTTAGAAAATTTCCAAAATAATGTCTGTTCAAAGGTTAAGGGAAATTATATTTGAAGACAGAACTGGCATGAATGCCAAACATTTCTTGTGCACCTCTGAATTTTAAAATGAAAGATGAAAACTGTAAGATTAGAGCTTGAGTCAAGAGTAGCTTGCTGAATTACATGAGTTAAGCTTCAGGATTTGTGATTTGTTGTGACTACATGGTGTCAAGGGAAGGGGAGGCACTCTCGTCCCCAATCTCGTCAGAGTGGGAATAGGAAAAGTTACTCAGGGATGCAAGGCTTGAGCTCATTTCATCAAGAAGGAAAAATCTACCATGAAAACTAATATGCATGTGAATCATTGGAAGTTGCCTACCGTGCGAATATTCTCCTGAAAGGATATTTCTTTGGTATGAACGATGAAAAGATTAGGAAAGCAACTTAGAGATCATCTAATTTAGTACCCTCAGGGAAGGTGCCAATATTTTCCACAATTCTCACTTTTAAAGTGTCTCAAAAGTTGTGTAATAAGTGGAAAGTATGCTTTTACTACTAAGTAGGGAAGATGTGCTCCAAGTTCAACTGGCTGGAAAACAGGCTGAGGAAAGCTGTCTCAGTTTTGTTGCTACCTGGAGCCATGTTGATGGTGCTTTTGTTTGGGGGTAGTAGTAGTGGCTTTGGGGTATGATGTGTAAAGGAGAGTGCATAAGACAGTGTGTCCGAGGAGAGATGGCGCGAGAAAGAGAGACAGCAAAGCTGAGTATCGGATCATGTGAAGGATCTGGTACTTGGAATGCACTCAGAAGCCCTGGTTTGTTTTTTAACTGTTGACATATCTGACATGGGTGGAAAACATCATCTAGTCTTTTCCCTTTAGTTTGCTGTAAATCAAAATGCACCAAGGAAAGGTTCTTAACTTTTCAGAACAAGAGAGCAAGGAATGCTCTCATGAGGCCTTCTGTTGGAGCCCTTCTGGGGACTTGGAGGCAGCTGAACATAATCCCAGTGACAGTGGGTTTTACAGCATTACCCAATGATTTTTGCATCATGATTTGGGGAAATCTTTCATCCTCTTCCCCTAGTCCTTCAACTTCAGTCATCTCAATGTTTTTTTTTCTTTTTAACTTGGCTTTTGAGTTTTAATCATGTCACCACTAGTATCTTAAAATATAGACTAGTTGTACTTGGGGTCTATGTGGAGGGAGGATGTTCCGAGTTTGATGATGGCAACAAGGGTACAAATGTGGTCTGCATACAATTGATGTATATATTTATCATGATGGGAATTGTATGAGCGCTCAAATGAAATGATTTATTTTTAAAAAAGGGAAGGGGAAAGAGGGCTTATATCAAGGGCTCAAGTAGAAAATATTTTGGAATTGGAGATGGCAACATGTGTACAAATATGCTTGATGCAAATGATGTATGGAATGTTGTAAGAGCTGTAAGAACCCCCAATAAGGTCATTGGGGAAAAAAAGATATAGACTAGTTCTACCATTCTAGAAGGTCTGGTCGTAACCATTCCCAGCCAACTCATTCCAGAAGTAACCATTATCCTGATCTCTATCAGCATAGATTCACTTAGCCAGTATGAGTTTCAAAAGCCTGGATGCTAAGGCAAACAGAAAGGACAGACAGAAGTTTCTAAGCAGAAAGAAGATGCGTCCATTACATGAAAAACACAACCCCTTGCTATCAAGACAATCCTGATTCATGGTGACACTACAAGAGAGAGTAAACCTGTCTCAGAGGGTTTCCAAGGTGCTTATCTTTATGGGAGGAGGCTGCCACATCTTTCTCCCAGGAAGCATTTGGTGGGTATAGACTGTCAACCATTCAGTTAGAGGGCTAGTGCTTTAATCAATGTACACACACACACACACAAGCACTGCCATCAAGTCAGTCTTGACTCCTGTCAGTCCTATAGAGCAAATGTTAGTGCAAATGCTTAATGTGTTTGGGTATGACCACCCCTGTGATTTTCTGAAAACGATTTATGCTAGTAGAAAGCCTCATCTTTCCCCTTCAGAGCTGCTCGTGGTTTTGAACTACTGTCCCTGTGACTAGTAGCCTAATACATAAGCCACTATGCCACCAGGGTTCAGACGTATACCCTGGCACTTCTGGGGTATCATGTACCCAGTTCTTTAGGACAAACTCAGTGAAGGCAGAAAAGAAAGACTTTCTGAAAAATCTATCAGAGGATTTTTAAAAATGAAATCATTCTATTGGGGGCTCATCACAATTCACACATCCATCCATTGTGTCAAGTACTTTTGATCATTTGTTTCCCTCATCCTTTTCAAAATACTTGCTTTCTACTTGAGCCTCTGGTATCCACTCCTCATTTTTCCCCTCACCCCCTTCTCCCCCATGAACCCTTGATAATTTATGTTATTATTATTTTGTCATACCTTACCCCATCCGATGTCTCCCTTTACCCACTTCTCTGATGTCTGTCCCCCAGGGAGGAGGTTATATGTAGATCCTTGCCATCTGTTCTCCCTTTCTACCCCCCGCCCCCACCTTTCCATTATCACCCTTCTCACCCCTGGTTCTGCAGTGTTCTTCTGTCTTGGATTCCCTGTGTTTCCAGTTTCCATCTGTACCAGTGTACATCCTCTGGTCAGGCAGATGTGCAAGGTAGAATTGGGATCATGATAGTGAAGGGGGGCGGGGGTGGGGAGGAAGCACTGAAGAACTAGAGGAACATTATATAATTTTTGTTGTTGTTGTTGTTGCTACACTGCACCCTGACTCGCATCCTGCCCAATAAATCCAGCCAGCTGTGTGTGCACAAACCAGAAGTGAGTCTGAGAATCAAGAACCACATCGCAGTCTCTTTCTGAAATAATAAATAATAACAATAATAATAATAATAATAATAATAGGAATATAAATAATAGCAACAACCATAGTCATTCCTTTCCTCCTCTCTCTTCTTCTTACCCCTTTTCTTACCCCTGGTCTTCTTTTTCTTCCATCTTACTCTTCCTTCAAAGACTCAATGACTCTAAGATACCTTTTGTCCTTTTCTTGGCATTTTATTGTGAATTGGGTGAAGATAAACAAGCAAATCACTTTTCCATGCAACAATTCACATACATTTTGGGTCATTTCATTCAATGCAATTCCCACAACGTAGCAACACTTATCCCATTTCCTCCCTGTTTCCCCTTTCTATTCCTGTCTGCCATCTGAACTAAGTCACTGGACAAATGCTGTCCTGCTGTTTGCAAATAGTTGACTTTTTAAAAGAACTTTGAGCTCCTCTAGTGTTACTATTTATTTAATTGACCTGCCTATTGTTTGTCTGAAAATTAAGTCATGGGATTGAGTTAAATTCTAGACCTGAGCGGGACTAAAGCTCTGGCTTAAGGGATCTCACCAGTCTCTGTTTGTCTAGTAAAGCTGCCTTTGCAAAACTAGATATAATTTTGAGTTTTGTCCCACCTTTTTCTCTGACTCTATCCAGAACCTACAAATGTAGTTCCTTTGAGAGTCATTGATAGTGGTAATCAGGCATATCTGAGCTCATCGTAGTCCATTAATCTATTGGTGCATGGAAGGAGAAGGCAGTCAATGAGTTACATGGTCAGTACGGGCCCATTTTTTTCTGATTTTCTTTACTCTTCTTTTCTCCAGAAGAAACCGGTAGGCAGATCATAGAGGGCCATGTATAAACATTTAAGACCCCAGTTACAAATGACCAACATAGGATGTAGAGCAATTTTTTGTGGACTATGCTATGCCAACTGATTCTTTTATTCCCTCAAGAGTATGATACTGAGCCCCCAGGCCCAGTGAGTTACCCCCTCAAGGTGTTTGGTTACAGCCACACGTTTTCATAACTTTCACCCTCATAGGCCCTATGATATTCTCGGATATAGTTGATAACCTAGGTAAGTATGTATAAAGACATGTCTTTTGTGAAGCCTATAAATTTTTCCGGGGGCTACGCTAGCCTCCTTCTTTAGGGTGCTTTTTAATGATTATGCATCTTTTTCTACCCATATTCCTTTCTCCCTTAGGGACTCCTTCTTCATAAGCAGAAGGACAATGGTTGAAGCCTTGACAAGCCTGTGGCTTCTGCTGATTTCATTTAGGTTTTCTTTCTCTTCCTCTGTTCACCTCTATATCACCTTACCAATGCATTGCCAGGCCCTTTAATCCAGAGCTTTGATGGATGCTCTCTCTTTCCACATTCCACTCTCTGACTTGGTTTCATTTGATTGTGCACAAAAATGATATGAACAATACTTATGGGTTCAGGGTGCACTACCATCACCAGTCTGTAAATAGTCTTCCCTATTGTATATCTTCATTCCTCAAATACACAACAGCCATGAATTAGCATCATCTGACTGAACTGAATTTAGCCTAACTTTAATGAACACAATCTAAAACCTGTTTACTAACGAGCTTCCACCCTAAGCTTATTTGTGAAATCCAGTGGTTCTTTCTGCATGGATGGACCCCACCACCATTAAGGAGAAGATTATCCCATTTTAAATGGTTACCAATACCTACTTCCACAGTTTCTCCTCTGACCTCTCATCAGCTTGTATTTCAAGCTCCTTGAATTGTTTCCAAGCTGTAACTTAAACACTAGTGAGCCGAAGAACATTTCCCTTGGCTTGGGATGAAAAATTGATGAATTCATCGAGATGAAAAAGTGAATATAAGAAAGAATCATTAGTCCATGCCCACAGAAACCAACCCCTCTGGTCAGGCAAAACAGTCATTATCCTTCTTCTTAAAATCTATGACCAGAGCATTGAAGAAGGAAAGAGCCTGGCTGACCAAGGCTTCCCAAGTCGGACACTGCAGTCAGTGTACTGACGAGTCTTCTTACTGTCTAGGTTGTCAGTGGCCCCATTATTCATTTTGAATGAGCCAACCTCCTCATGCCCCCACCTTTGCCAAGCCATGCCCAGAGCACATGAAGGAACAGGGCTTCTCAGAGACTTCAAGAATCCTCATGATGCCATCTTTTGCCTGGCAAATTTGAGGGATGTTATGTCTGGAGAAACTGGTGAGACTATTGTTGAAAAATCAGCAGAAGTCAGATGCCTTCAAGAAAGGACCTTGGAAAAGCCAGCAGTACACTGTCACGGGCAACAGGTATTCTGGGGAGGCATGGGGGTGGGGTTGCCATCACAGGGGACTTAAAACCAACCTTCTAGTTTCTCACTGCAGCCCTAGCATGTCTGAGGCACTTCTCTTTTCATGTGTTTCCATATATGAACGTGAGGAAATATGTACTTGGCTCGATCTGTCATACCCAACCCTCTAATTTTCTGGCCACTCCATCATACACAAAGTGCAAATGCATGCAGAGGTTCATAGGCTCTTGTTGGAAACCGAGAACCACCCTATATGTTCAAGTATTAGCCAATCTGAATGTCCACCAACGCACCTAATATTACCACAAAAACTGCATAAAGCTGTGCTATAAAACTTGGCTTATACTTGAGTCTATAGGTATATAAGAGCAAGCTGTGGGGATTGCATCAAAATATTTTTGTTTGCTTGTTTTTGTGCTGATTTAAAACCTATGGGAACTGTACAGTTGACTGTGTATGTCTTATCCGACTCTTCTCACATTCAAAGCAAACAGTGAGTCCAGTTACATTCATATTCTGCTTCTATAAAGTTGGAACTCTTTTCTGTCCAATTTTAGACCTCTTCAGTGACTTCTGGGATGAGTTGGGTGTTTAAAACTCCAGCCGGGGAACTCTGGCTGGATCCCAAGCAGTTTCGAAGACCCTCCATTTAAAAATGTTTACCCATCAAAATGAAATAAAAAGGTGCTTGTCCTACAAATGGCCCCTGAAATAACTGTCGAAGTCCAATCCCTGCCACCAAACAGTGGCTATTATCTTTGGACACTGGGAAGCAGGACTGGTGATTCTAGAATAATTTTCATTTGAATTTATGATTCTTCAACTTCAGTTCATACATCAGTCTTCTCATCACCCCTTCCAGGTTAAATTGATCCATAAAGCTCCACATGCCGTAAGATGAGGTCTGGGTGTGGCAAAGAGGTGCCCCCGAAGGAAACATTACTGGAGACAACCCCCCCCCCCCCATCCCACTCCCAAAGAAAATGGAAACATAAGAGCTGCTTGTTAGCAGGATTTACATAAGACAGCCCCCAGGCAGCTTTATGTCCTTGTCTAGCTAGGGTAACAGTGGCTTCTATACCTAGAACCTCCTTCCTCCCTCCTTACTTCCCTTATCTGGGAGGGGTCTACACAGAGGATCAGGAGAATGCAGGGGTCTTGCTAGGTTCTGGAGAGCTGTCACTGAGGACTTCCATGGCCTGGTCCCAGCCTCACGCATGAGGAGCGGCGCAGCCTCGAGCAGCCAGAGCCAATGGTGTCTGAGGAATTTGGCTCCTGGCTCTGGTTGTGGGCTGGCTGTCTGGTTTGTTTGGATGCGAGCTAGCCTGGGAGTCTTTCTGTATAATACTCCTTGGAGTTTTTTCCATGACATCTGCCAGTTAAATGTATGAATGACTCTGTTTACTCCTCTGTGACAGACAGGACAGAAATTTTGTTCAGAATCAAAGGAGTGTTTCTCGTACATGCTTCGTAATGCTCATGGCAGAGAAGTTCCTCCGATATGCTGGGCTGTATCTACATTCTCCATCTTATTTGGCCTACTGCCTCCTTTTCGAGGGGGTTGGGGAACAGAGAAATTAGGTGCTCCTTGGCAAGGAAAAACTTGTATATGATAGTTTATAATCCAGGATCAAGTAGAGGAATCTGCTTTTGTATGTCCCTCCCTCTGGATCATTTTAGGGCTCCCAGAGGGGTGTTATCCCCACTATGGGGAACACAGATTCTTTTACTTTGGCGATTTCATTTATTTCCGATACTATCCCCAATATGATGGGCTTCCATGTGCCATTGTACAGATAAGGAACTGGAGATCCTGAGATGAATGGGATCATCACCACCACACAAACAAAGCTGGAGCAAAGTCAGGACTGGAAGCTGAGGTCCCTCATAATCAGTCTTCTCACTGTCATTTCCTGAAGATTATGGTCTGACTGATTTCCATGAGCACAGGAGCCAAACATTTATAGAGCATCCACTGTGCACAAATTGCCAGGCCCAAAGATTTGTCACCCACTCTGATCAGCACCTTCTTCCTGTAAAGAGCCACCTAGCACATAGAGTCAGCAGGGCATCTGGTCTCTGTGGCCAAACATCAGCTCCATCAGAGACAATAAGGAAATGGATGGATGTGGCTGAGCCCTACTGAAACATGAATGGCCTAGATGGGCAATGGGTTGGATCTGGCTTTCTAACTGAAACACCAATGCATGGAAAATCTGCAAAGGCAATGCAGGCCTACATCCTCAACCTGCAATGAGAATGAGGCTCCCTGTACCGGGTCTAATACCAAGAGGTCCACCTGCATTATCACTGCCTGCTATGGGAAGATGCCATCTTGTTCTGAAACCTTTAGTTCACATCTCTCCTAGGAAGGCTCCTTGGCTGAACTTCATCGTGTGTGGCTCTGGTGGGCAGAGTATTAAGGGGATGACATAGAAGGAAGGCCAGGTCTCAGAGCCGATGGAGGAGTCTGGATTTGAGCATGCTACCCACATGCCTCAGTACTATGCAAAACTCATCATACGAGTCCTCAGTCAACAACAGTGCTATTGAGATGGTCTGCTTGTATGGTAGGGCTCATATCTTTCATGAGCAGTATTTCACTTACCCCTCACCCAAAGTCAGGTCATGGGCATGATGTCCACTTCCTATATCAGGAAGCCCAAGATCACTCACTCACCCACCAAATATCAGATTGAAGGGACTGAATGAAAATGTGCCTAATTCCAAAGCTTATGTTCCTATCCACCAATAAAGGAAGGGGCTGGGGAGCAGGGAGGAGAGAGAGGATTTATTGGTATCATTGTTATTGCTTTAGGGAATTATGGCAGTAAGATGAACCCATCTATTCACAAAGCCCATTGTCGCCAGTGAGTCATTTCAGACTCACAGAAACATGATGGGAAAGAGTAGAAGTGGCTCACAAGATTTCCAAGGTCATCATCTGGACAAAAGCACAGACCGCCACATCCTTCTCTGGCAGAGCAGTTGTAGATTCGACACGGAGGCTTTTCCTTAGCACATCAAGCACGAATGTGACTGCTGTCTCCCCAGGGCTCCTTCTTAAAGGATATGGAAGATCCTTAATTGAAGCCTGGAGGTTAAGTCATGATGTGAGGTTTTGTTGGACTCCTTCTTTTGTTACTTCTAATCATTCTACATCGGATTACCAGATCATTTTAGGGAGTGATGTGGGAAAGGGGAAGTGGGGAGAGAACCCACAATCTCTACAAGGTATTAGGTGATTCTCTGTTGATTGCTTTCAAACTAAGCACACGTGACTAGACAGACCTCTCTTTTCCTAGGGTGGCCTATGACAGACTGAATGGTGATGACGGCTCGCTCAGAAAGAAGTCACGGAGGCTCCCAATGATCCCAGGGGGCATTTACAGCTCCAAGTCAGGTAGGGTCTACTCCAAGAACGTCGTTATTCCAAGAATGGTTTTCATGGAAATAAACAGCAATGCACTGGCTTGGTGGGTACCAAGCAAGGGGACAATGTAGAGACAAAAGAACACAAGCCAACTTGTAGCCCAAAGAGCTAGAAAGAGGTATTTTTTAAAAAGAGAGAGAAATGAAATAAATAAGCAATCTCCCTTTTTGGTACAGCGGTGTTGTGGCCTGGGGATGGAGCTGGAAACTTCATGTGGTGAATTCTAGTGGCATGTGGGTTGGGTCAAGATATATACTTGTTTCCAAGAAATAACAGTTTTCAAAATGCTAAGCCCTCATTTTTTCAAAAAAGTAAATAGTGGAGGAAATGCCAGGCTTGATACTTTCTTGAATGGTGCTCTGGGTACATTAGATGAAAGGACTGTTTGGGAGAGGAAAGACCTGGCCAACTTGTCTCAAGTGTTTCTCTAGTTTAGGTCCATTCCTTTTCAGGTTAGCCTGTCCACTCTGAATCAATGCCCTGGCAGTGTTAGGGGCTGCGTCCAAACCTGCCCTTTCCTTTCCACTATGGACACACGAGATGTTTCCTTCTTCAAAGGAGCAGTCATCTTGGAAGAAGTACAGGACACACACATAAGAAAAATTAAATAATTAAATAAAACAGTTCTGCTGGTCCAATAGCCAAATCTCCAAGCCCACAGAGATGTTTCACGCTCGCCACATTTTCCTTGGCTCTTCCGGGCTCCATCCCTCTAAGCAAACATTCCCTCTGTATGTAGACGCCTTCTAACACTGAACATCATGTCATGGAAAGAAACATTGAAGGTCTGGGTTTCAGTGGTTTTGCGAGTCACTTCCTCATCGTGGAACATCCCAGGCTTTCATTCTTCTCATCTTTCTTTAATCATCTCCATCCTTGGGAGCAATCCACTGGAAGAAACCAATGGAATAATGTACAGGAAGGATGTTCGTGGAGGTGCTCGTCAGACAAATAGTGATCAGAAGCTTGCTGTGAGGTTGGCCTGGAGGAATTGGAAGCTAACGCAGCACCTTGCTCGATCTGGAAGAATTGTGTGGAATTTGAAGCTGAATACGTACTTCTCTTGATCTTGAGGAGTTATAATCTTGTCTAGGGCGCAGAGAGAAAGCAGTAGTTTTAATGGGATGTGTAGTGATTGTGTGGTGGTTACTTGTCTACTGTGCTCTTATTCTTGTGGGTCACAGCACGCAAGCAATCTACAACCACCCCGATTCCTATACCATCTGCTCTGCTCGTTCCTCTTCCCTCTATGGCTTCAGATTTCCACCTGCCAGAGGAACAGATGGCATGGATAGTCCAAAGTGAGATACTTCTTGTTTAAGGAAAGTGAGAAGCATTGCTGTTAACCTATGTGCTGGAGCAGCTGGTGCAAATGGGGGCTGTTCCAGGCCAGCAGGAACCATTAACTTAGTGGTCTATGGTAGACCAGGTCATCCAGAGAGACCAATCGTGTGACATCCCTCTCTGTATAAGAACAAGTTTGATATCAAGAAGTAAGTACATAACAAGAAGGCACCCCAGCCCAATCCAACTCAAGACGTTACGCCCCATGCTAGTCTAGAAGTCTCTCTTCACTGGATGCCAGTGATCCAGGTGGTGAATTGGGGAGCAGAATTATCACAGACTGGTGGATACAGGGCTGTATGGATCCAAATGTGGTGGAAAACATGATAGAGCACAAGGGAGAGAGAGAGAGAGAGAGAGAGAGAGAGAGAGAGATCATCTTGCACTTATACAAAAGGCTTGTGACGTACAGGAGGTGCCATCCGGCTGTGGCTTGATAGGCAGATTTGACTCCACCCTTCTAGAGTCAAGTTGGAGTGTCTAGTTGACACAATTCCTACCTACCACATGGTTTAATTCAAAATTCACTGCCATCGGCTTGATTCTGACTCATACTGACCCTCTACCTAGGGGTTTTGAAGCTGTACGTATTTATGGGAGCAGAGAGTCTCAGTGTTCTCCCTCGGATCAGCTGGTGGCTTTGAACTTCTGATTGTATGGTTAGCAGACTAATATACCTAATGCATAGTCATGACCTATCTATCAGTGGAGGTTTGCATGTTGTTCTGATGCTGAACATGTTTCAGCAGAGCTGTCAGACTATGACAAAGTAGGAAGAAAGGCCCTTACAGAAAATCAGCCAATGAAAACCTTGTGAATCATCAAGGTCAGACGGTTAGCTGATTTGGACAACAGTACCAACATTGGGAGTGAAACATTCAGCATCCAGCAACAGATGGGATAAGCATTTGGTGCTCGTGATGACTAACTTAGGTTCTTAAAGCTCAGAGCCTTAAATTCTCACTGGCATCAAGCCCACTGTGACTATAGTGACCTTCTAGAATAGAGTAGAACTGCCCCTATGGGTTTCAGAGAGGGAATAGAAAGCCTCATCATTCTCTAGTGGGAACAGGTGGTGGTTTTGAACCGGTGACCTGGTAGTTAGCAGCCAATGCATAAGTAGGAAGACTATAGAAGAATCAATGAATCAATGCATTGGAATTATGGTGCTGGAGAAGAATTTTCAAAATACCATGTAATCCCAAGAGAGAAATAAAACAAGTCCACCTTAGAAGTGTAGCCAGAATGCTTCTTGAAAGAGAGGCTGGCAAAACTTCATCTCATGCCCTTTGGGCATGTCACTGGAGACCAGGTGTCACCTAAAGAAGGACACCATGCTTGGTACAGTGGAAGGACAGCAAGGGAGGCATACCTTGTAGGAGATGGACTGACACAGTGACTGTAACATGAGCTCAAACAAAACAGTTGTGAGAATGGTGCTGTATTTGGCAGGGCTTTGTTCTGTTGTACAGAGGTCATTGTGAGTTGGAACTGATTTAACAGCAATGAACAACAATATCAGTATGGCCTTCGATTGGTAATAGCCAGTCTCCCCCAAGCCTCGGTCAGCATAGTCTCTCCAGGCATAGCTTAGAGTCTATCATGTTTCAAGCACAACTCTGGTCATCTTTCGTAAACCTGACAGTACCATACGCAGTAGGGGCCATCACCTGTTGGAGCTTAGGAGGCCTGGGAAATGAAACAAAAGTAAACTTGAAAGAAAGCAGCAGAGACCATGCTACTGGTGGGTGTTCAGTTCTGGAACGATGTCTCACTTCATCTCAGAGATGTTTTATATTAACCTTCTTTCCCAAAGCTGTGAGCCTTGTGTGCACAGGATGATGGGAATTCTCTGATGACTCCTATCTGCTTATAAACACCCACCCACTGGGATCCTTGGTGTGCTTACGACCAATGAGAGCCAAAGATCAGTGGGCTGAGTGTCTTTCTTCCTTCCTCACAAGATGATCCTTCTTGCCTTTAATTTCCATGGGATAAGATCTCAAACTCTTTTTTTTTCTATTCCATCTAATAAAACTTTGCCCAACCATAGTGGCAGGGAAGCTGGGGCCCAGAGAGAACCCATGGATGCTCCTGATGACCTTTCATGCACTATGTGTGTGGGATACTTTGAGTCCGTGACTGAGTCTATTGATGTATTTGGCAGCATGTTACACATTTCCCCCAGAACCAGATACTCAGACATGGCCTTTATTTTAAAAGGGGTGTGTGGCTACTTCATCATACTTCTCCCCAAACACAGACCCCTGGTTCACATAAGTCTCTCTTGTCATGAAGAGTCCCAGCCACACGGACTTGGCATGAGCCTGGGGTTTTTCTCTTCAGCATCATTTCTAACTTCCTTGTTCCTGGGTCAAGAGTGATGAGGATGGCAGAAACAAGCATATGTGGGAGAGAAAATTTCATCAATGCTGGTCTCGTGCTCATTCGTTCCACCTACCCAGATTGATGGCTCAGCTATTATGAATCCAAAAACAGGGGAGGAAGAACTAGACTGCAGAGATGCAGGAGAAAGCGCTGAGGTTCATAGCAGATCTGCCTGGTGGCAAAGGAATAGAGAGAAGACCTGCCGAGAGAGCAGTGGCAACTCCAGCCCCCACAACCCACCCACAGTGGTGGAATATAGGTTTCTTCCCTTCTCATTCTGCACCGAGAGCTTCTGCTAATACTGCCCACTGCTGGGACTGGCAGTCATCTGCTTTGTTTTAGTCAAGCTTGCAGGCATGCAAAGGAAGCCCTGAAAACCTCTAATCAGGGCTCAAATAGGGATTTGGTAATCATGTCCTTGGTAACCCTGGTGGCACAATGGTTAAACACTTGACTGCTAACCAAAATATCAGTACTTAGAATGCATTAATGATTCTCTGGGGGTGATGGTAGAGGAGTTTCTGGATATTACAGGTCTAGGAAACTCTGTGGGGCATAGAAGCATGTAGGGTCTTCAAGAGTCAGAATCATGTCACTGGTACACAATGACCACAGCAACAATTGTGCCATCAACTCTCCTACTTTCTCTTGGAGCGAGTATGATCCATTTCTAGTGAGGGGGAAGAAGTGGAGTGGAAGGGGGGGGTGGTTCTTGGGTAGATTTGTCTTACTGGGGATGTGAGGGTGGGGCTTTAGGTCTAGGCTTCCTGCTATCTTCTAGTGTCAGTTTTACTCTGGTCTTCCTCCAGTCTGTATCCCTCTTGGCTGGCTCTCTGGGAAGCTCATGATCTTTATTTAGTAAGTAGTTCTTCACCTTTCTTAATCCCAGGGCTTCTGATTGCATATGGGATGCTTGAAAGGAAAGCATGTGCTGTCAAGTTCTCCCTGCTTTATTTTATACCATGTTGTCTTAAAGATCAAAAGCAAGAGCTCTTCTCTCATGTGGAGCTCAGCTGTCCTGCAGGTTCAAGGATATCTCCATTCAGCTGTGCTGGGTGTGCACAAGGCCTCCTAGACACTTGTATTGAAAACTCACTTTTTATCTCCACTTTGAACTTACAGAGCAGACAAGATATTGTTGACTCATTATAATTAGGACAATTGGCTTGGCATATTCTAGTATAACTTACTAAATGTCTAGTGATCACCTATCATGTCCCATGAAGCTCTGGTGGAATAGTAGGCTTAACACTTGGCAATGAACTCAAAGGTTGGTGGTTTGAACCTACCAGCTGCTCTAAAGTTGAAAGATGAGACAGTCTGCTTCCATTAAAAAGTATCAGTTCAGAAACACAGGGAGCAGTTCTACTCTGCCTTCCCATTTCTGAGTTGTATTTCACTAGACAGCAAATGAGTGCTCTGTCCCAGGTCCTGTTCAGGGATAATTTTAAGTTCAAGGAATGATTAGTTGCATTAACAAGATGCATAAGATTTTCTGTCTCTTTTTCACACATGCCTCCTTCTCTCCTGCAAAACCAGCACACACACACCCAATGACACCCTTCCCCCCAAAAAAAAAATAACCCAACCTAATCAAAACAAAACAAAAACAAAATCCCTTGCTCCTGAGTTGATTCCAACTCATGATGACCTCATGTGTGTTAAAGTTCAAAGACAGGGTTTCCAGTGGCTAATGCTTTAGAAGTAGATCACCAGGTCTTTCTGCTGATGTGCCTCTGGGTGGATGCAAACCACCAGTCTTTTGGTAAGCGTCAAATGAATTAACCACTTGAATAACCAGAGTCTCCAAACTATATAGCTGATATTTTGTTGAGATTTTTTATAAGTAACATATAAATAATTGGAAAACCACAGGTAAACAACACATAATGAGGCAAACAAACAAACAAACAAGAGCTACAACGACACATTTGCAGCTCTGCTAGAAGAGCTATTATTTTTGTCTTGGGAATGGAAGAGGAGTCCTCACATTTGCTAAAACTTACACCAGTAAGACGGAATTTGCAATGCTCACTCTGCTCTTTACTCCACTGCCAATAAGGGGATGCCTGGACAATGCCAGACAGTGCAGTCTGACAACATCCCTGTCACCAGGGAGTACATGACCTCATCCAGGAACAGGTAACAAAGAATTATCATAAAAACGAACAGATAAGTTGGAGTTGTTAATTGTAATTATAGCTGCCTATGTTAATGCTATTATGTACAAGGCATGGCTCATTAACTAATTTTGTACTCATTATCTATAGTTCAAAATAACTCATACATCAGAGTCTCAGAAGTTTGCATCTGAGAAGAGCTGCCTCGTGCGGCCTGGCGAGGCAGTGGAAGGACCACAAGTTGAGGTCGGATGTCTCTGTGGGTTAGATTCCTAAGTCCACGCTCTTTAAGTGGTAAAGAAGAGTTGGGGGAGGGTACAGTGATAAGTAAGAAAGCAAAAACAGTAACAAGGTGGAGTGGTGAAATTTCTGGGTTGAGGAGGTGCCCTTCCTTGGGGGTTGGAACTTCGGCACCCTTGTGGCTGATACAAAGTTGAATAGGAAGGATGGTGTTTGAGCTCCAGAAGCCTGTGTGGCATATCATGAAATCTAATTTTCTCTGTAATCCTTGGATACCCACAGATGGCTTTTTAGATAGGATGTTTTAGGAAGAACCCATAAGAGGGGTCAGGTGGCAAGCAGAAGAGGGAGGTTTTGGGGGGATCATGTAGTAAAGGATAGTACTGGGGTTTGTGGGCTTGGTATTATTATTCTTGTTTTCTCAGTAGATAAATTTGGTCCACTTGGGCATTGAACATTGTTTCCAGAAACTTTGAATCCAGGTGTGCGATAAAACAAAAGAGGTATCTTTTAGAAGACATTCCTAAAAAGCTACTTAATCATTATATGCCGAGGAGCTTTTACTGACATTTTAAGTTTAAACTCATTCAACTAAAATTTCTTTCCTTTCTTTTTTGGGGCAGCATCTAAAGTTGGTGGAAGTTTTAAACCGTGAAAGAATTAAATTGAGAGTGGGGATGGTGTTTTCTGGTCATTGATATATGTCCTGCTATGTAATATCCTTCAGCCATTGGTTACAACCTATAGTGTTCTCAACTGTGTTCTTTATATGCCTTGATAGAGGAAGCTAGGTGGTATATATTATTCAAGGGCTCAATTACTCTCTAAAAGTGGGGTGGATTGAACCCCACAGAGGCACATTGGAAGGCAGCCGGTCTAGCCATCTGCTTCCAAAAGGTCACAACCTTGAAAGCACTAAGGAGCATTTCTACTCTGTACACACGAACTCACCATGAGTCAGAATCAACTCCATGGACAACGAACAACAGTGGCTGCTCTCTCCTCGGGAATTTTTGCATTCTTCCCCATGCCCTCAGGCATCATGGAAGACTTGGAAATTTGAGTTAGGACTTCCTAGGCCGGGTTGATTTTCCTGGGCCTCAGTTCAAAGAGAAAAATGAGTTACTTCTATCATTGGTGCCTCCAAAGACCCAGTCTGAAGGGCTAAGACTGAGTGCAAGATCCTTCAGTCATACCTCCAATTCTCTGGCTTCTACTCTCCCCTCCTCACCTTAGCTCATTTGGTCTTGATCTCAATTCCTGCAGCAGTGGAGGTGATTTTGGTTAAAAAAAAAAAAAAAAAAAAAAACCTTTTCTACCCACTGGCATATTCTTCCCAGGCTTTCCTGTCCAGGTGTACTTGAATGGCATGCACTTGATGAATGAGATCGTAAGTCGAGATTACAGGGGGAACCACACAGGTCCATCTAGGACAGTATTGTCCCCCCACCCTTAGATATTTGGCAGGAACTTTAGGACCCCAGAGAAACCAATCCAAACTGACTTTCTACCCAAAGAGAAATTTGAACCCCTAGCCAGGCATTTTTCAAGATGGCAAACTCTACTTTCTTGTTTTCTTTGATTCTCCAACAGGGTCTCGTCTATGATCACAGCTTTATTTTTTTTAATTGCAAGTGACATATCCTTAAGAGTATAATTAGCTACCATAGTAACTATAAATTATCATCTTTCTCTGACTTTGCAGACAACCTAAATAAGATGCCATCACTTTCCCCCTACAATTAATACTCCCTGAAGAAATATCCAAGTGTCACGATCTATTGCTAAATTTAGAGTAAGCAGGCAGCATTTGGTGGCTTGCACCCATCCTTGCAGTGCAGAAAGGCAATGACTGCAGCAACATGCACGGGCACACAACATGGGTTTGCAGAAGGAACTGGCTAGGAGTTTGTTCAAAGAAGTCTGACTGTTACTTTGATTGCCAGAAAGAGATGGAGAACAGAAATAGCTTGATGTTGCTATTATTACTCACTTAAGTGATTCAGGGGCTGATGGAACTAGATTTATCTAGTAAGACTCGTCAGATCATTGACTGCCTACTTACAGGGGTGTCTGAGGCAGGTTGAGCTATTCCTGTCTGCAGTGTTGTGAAAGAGGATAGGGATAAACTCACATCTCCCGAATATCTGAAGATGGTTTCCAGACCATTCACAACAGTTTTCTTATTTCATCATCATAATAACATTAGAGTAGATATCATCATTCTCATTTCACAGATGTCGGAACCCAAGCTCTGGAAGATGAAGAAAAATATCCACTGTCAATTTGGCCAGGGATAGGCAGGACCCCTAGTTATCTGTCTCTAATATCCGCTGTCAGCTTGGCCATGGATAGGCAGGACCAATAGTTATTTGTCTCTGAGCAAAGTGGCACAAATGCTTCCTCATTTTCTTCTCCTGACCCTATTGTGTGTAAAGGGAGTGGAGTCCTGACTTTGTATCACTGAGGGATGTCTGCTTTCTGGAGACTGGTGATACTCACTCTCAGAATGGTCACTGGCAAGACTCAGGGGACTCACGCTATTAGTGGAAATCTAAGGTAGTCGCTGGCTTCTGTTGTCCCTCTTCTCCACCTTTGATCTTTAAGGAAAGGCAAAGATTTTGTGTGTACAGTGTTCAGATCCAACAAGCCTGCAAACTACGTCGTATTAGCCTGTGCTTTTAGCATGAAAAATCTAGGTGATATGAGTTTATAAGCAACAACAAGAACAAAACAACCTAATTCTGTATTTAAAAACAAAATTCTAAGCAAGAGAACCCTCCCCCCAAAGCATATATCAGGCGACCACCATTAAGCTAGAAAGTCAACCACATTTCTCTCCCTTGCAAGGTCTTTTTGACACCATGAATCCACAGGCACTGAGACGGCACCCACACGAGACAAGCACGATCTCTCTGCACTGCAGGCAGGGAGGGAGAAAGCAAGCACTAAATGATAAATTAGCCAAAGGGTAATAAGAATGATACTGAAAGCAAAACAAAGTATGAAAGCAAGAGAAGAGTAACTAGAGAGGGAGTGAGGGCAATTTAAATAAGAAGGTCAAGGAAGCCCTTTGAAGGAGAGGAAATGAGCTGAGACCACAGCAGAAAGAAGAAACCCATCCCAGGAAGTCAATGCTGCCCGGAGGGGCTGAGCAGGGAGATGACGATTGATCACATGTAGGAGAAAGAGAAGGTGGAGACCAGCACGAAGTGAAGATGAGCCTTCAATAAGGGGAAGGATTCTTTTCAGAGGTGATTTTGGTGGCTTCGAAAGGGCTGTAGAAATAGAGGGCATGAGGAATTTGAGAAGGCAGACTCAAAGACAGGAGGTGCTGATGGAAGAAGGAGATACTCAGAGTTCCCGTCCTAACTCAGGAGATGCTATTTTCTAGATAAGGAGAAGTTCAGAGTATGCTCCTGGGAAAGCTGGGTGAGGAAGAGGGTAGTGAGTGTGGGGGTGAAGATCTTTAGCGCAGAGGCTGAAAAAATAGAGATGGAAGGTATCGTGCGGGTTATCCACGTGAGTGTTGAAGTAAGAAGGAACCAGGAGAGGAGGAACAGTCACCAGCAGCCCTTTCCTTGTTATTACTATTATTGCAATATAAGATATCACCACTCATAAGGCAGCAACAAGGAGGATCTCTTTGTGAAGAATCAGAGGACTGTGAAAGAGGCAGTCGAAGGGCAACCCCAAACTAGGAATTAGGAGCAAAGAGGACTGCAAAGGCTAGAAAGAGGGGTCAGACATAAGTAAAAAGCAGGGAAATGTTTGTTTTTTGATTAAAAGGATGTGTCTCAGAAGTGAGTTCACACTTCACTCTCCTCCCTTGTTTTCACTCTGGGTGTGGATGTTGTGTCTAGAACAGTGGTGTGGCCTTTGTGGGACTACAGGGCATGAGAACATGGGGTTAAGGTAGTCAGGGTTCAAAGAAGCCAACAGTCTGTACTTCAGTGAGATCTAGTCACAAACAACAAAAGCAACCTTGTAGACATCTTCCTAGGTGGGATCATGAAATGGCTTCATTGCATAGCTCACTGTGAGTCAGGTGTCCACTTATTAGCCTTTGGAAGTATCCTAACCACGATAGAGCTATATAAGAAGTAACACCATCTAGGTAGAACTAGGGTTCTATTTTAGCCAATGAATCTCAAAAAAAAAAAAAAAACTCATGCCATCAAGCCCATTACAACTCCTAGTCATCCTGCTGGACAGGGTAGAACTGCCCCTGCGGGTTTTTGAGACTATGAATCTTTATGAGAATGAAAAGTTCACCTTTTTCTCATAAATCAGCTGGTGATTTGGAACTACCGACATCGAGGTTGCAGAAGTCACTGATCTGTGTCAATTTCAGCACTGAGAGTGTAGGGGTAGAGTCTAGGCTGTCAATCTGGAGATAGCCAATAAGACCTCTGTGGACATGGTTTTCTCCGAGAATTCTGGGAAATTTCATGATATTTCCCCCATGGAGGTGAGAGACAAAACTCAGTCTCTGGGAGACGCTCAACAGACGGCAGCATAGACCCTGAGTCCTAGGAACTGGAGGAACCAAAAGAGAAACTGCACAGGCTTACCATGGTGGAACCAGACCTCTGAAGCCGGAAAAGCCACAGAGAGACCCCTGCCAGTGCTGAGATGCTTCTACCCTAATGGATACTGCTGATGGACACTGATCCCTGGAAGCAAAGAGTCATGGGGAGACCCCTGCCACCACTGGGATGCTTCTACTGCCACTGAATATACAAGACTGCACCCACTGCCCTGTGATTGTCCTGGTGTCATTGCATGTGCTTCGTGAGTCAGAAGGAGACTTTATAGAATGGTATTGGACATATGGGCAAATGGGTTGGGATGCTTTCTCAATGTTTCATTCCTCTTGTCTATAAACCTTTCCCTTATATCCATATGCATGTTTATGAATTTGTTTCTCTAGTCTGCCCAGACTAACACAAGGTTATCTACCCAATGTATAGCCCACTAGGCTACCAGGGCTCCTTTTTCAGGAAAACCAAACCCCAACCAAACTCTTGGCCATCAAGTAAATGCCAATTCATGGTGATTCTGTAGAGGAGAGTGGAACTGCCCCTGTGGGTTTCTGTGACTGTGACTCCTCACGAGAGTAGAAAGCCTCTTCTTTTCTTCCACGAGCATCTGGTGATTTCAAACTGCTGACCTTATGGTTAGCAGCCCAACATTGAGAAGCTAAATTAAGGATGCTGGGAACTACTATTTATGCCCCTGAGGAGCACAGATGATAGAATTTGAGAAGGAAAAGAAGAGTGAGTGCTAATTAGTTCTGTAACTCATTCTATTAAATGGTATAACAATGTACCCCCAAACTGAATGGCTTAAAACAGTGAGCATATATTACTTCACAGTTGTCATGGTTCAGGAATGACTTACATGGGTCTGACTCTGGGCTTCTCAAAGGTTCCAGTTAAGATATTGGCTAAGGCTGCAACCATCTGATTGTTACCAGAGGATCTGTTTCCATGAGGACTCATTCACAAGGCTGTTGTGAAAGACTTTATTTCCTCTTCTCATGTACCTTTCCATAGCACTGCCTGAGTATCCTTACAACAGAAAAACTGGCTTGCTCCTATACAAGCAATCCAACGGGGCAAGAGGAAATCACCCACGTCTTTAATGTTCTGACTTCAGGAGTCCTGTGCCAACTCTTTCAGGACATTCCTTTGAAAACACCCAAAAACATTATTGTGAAATAGGTGAAGATCTACAGAGCACATCATCAGTCTGACATTTACCAATGCATACGCATTTAGTTTCTACCCCTCTATGGCAGCCTGCTAAGTGTTCTACCCCGTACACTCCTTTCTCCTGGTGTTTCCTGTTTCCATTCTTCTTTTGCTCCTAACCCTCTGAACCCTGTTGTTGGGTAGGTACTGCCCTCTTGACCTTCAGTTGTTGGTTATTCTGCCATAGGGTGAATTCCATAATGTTCCATTGGTTAAAACGTCAGCCCTTTTCAACTTGGAGGGGGCTGTTACCTAAGAGTTTGAATCACCAGGAGGGTGTCCTGAGGGACTGGTACCACATTCAAACTACGAGATGTTCAGAACTGTATGAGGTCAACATTTTGGACCACCATAATTAAGAGAAATAACCTGCATTTCTGGGAGGAAAGGAGACAAATTAGGGTGAAGCATGGTGAGATGGTAAATCATTGTAGGAGGTGAACCATCTGTTGTGGTGCTGTTATCACTTGATGGAAACCTGAAGGGAAAGACCTTCTGGGACGATTTCTGGTGATGAGGGCCCAGATATCAGTGATGGCCTTCTCATGATCAGTAAGACTCAGCAAGGGTCTGAAGGTGCTGGAATAAAGGAAGAATAGATAGTACGTTTGGTTCCATTCTAAGTCTGATTGCACAGATGGAAACTAGAGAGCCAGGATCTTCCAGCAAATACCCTACCTCATCTTCCTCTCATCCTATTCTCTTAACTCATATTTTTACTTCACAATTGATACATCCAGTACATTCTTCTTTACTATAAGGCTTTCACCACGCAGCGATCTGAAGATGTTTGTGTCAGAATGGAAGAGCCCTGGTAGTGTAGTGGTTGCCTATTGGGCTGTGATCTACAAGGTCAGCAGTTCAAAAACATTAGCCCACTCTGTAAGAGAAAGACAGGACTTTCTACTCCCATAAACAGTCTCAGAGACCCACAGGGGCAATTCCACCTTGTCCTAGATGGCTGCTGAGTCAGCATCGGTCCAAGGGCAGTGACTCGAGTATGTCAGAATGCCATTCATTATGTTCGGTTCCATTGGAACTCCTTGTGGAAGATATTCTTTCTCTCTCAAGAATGAAATGCAAAAAGACCACTCCTCTTGACATGAACGGGAGAGCTCCCAGGACTGAGACAGTCAGTAAATAAAGGCATTGAAGGGGGATTAAGGACAAATAAACTTTTCAAAAGGATAAAGTATATAGTTTCCAAAACACTCATTTCTGGGTATAGGCTGAAGACCAATATCTTTTGCTCGTAACTTGTTTTTAGCAAAATTCCAGCATTTAATTATTAGTTTGGTGAGTGACCACATAGGCCCATTTAGAATAACATGACAGGCCCTGAAGGGAGTAGTCAGTAATTTGAAACACTAACCATGTGTTTTGTCTAAAGAATTAATACCTGTAGCATGATTGGAGTGGCAGTGTTCCACAATAAAAATGCAGGGGGAAACTCCATGGTAGTCATAAGGCAGCTACTGTTCTGGCCTATGGTAGACATCATAATTAATATTCATCAGCTATTCACTATGTGTCCCTGCAATGTTCACCTTATGGTATTTTATCTTCTTGACCACGAAATGACCTAGATAATAAGAGTAGTCACTATTTCCTGAACGTGTTCATTGTGCCACAACCTTTGACTATGCATTATTTTATCATATTCACTCCTCTTTCTATGATATAATTAGTATTTTTGTGATTAAAAAAACTGAATTAGAGAGTTTAGCCAACATTGAGGGTAAATGATGGAAGAAAGATTTGAACTGTGGTTTGTCTAACAACAGCTGCACTACATTCAAACACACAGTAAAATGTTTCTAATGCTGACTGAGCTTGGACGATTATCGTCTGAGTATGGTCAAAACTCAATTCCACATGATTTGACTAGAAAAAGAAAGTTTCATTTCATCATGTTGCATGTCTAACAAGGCCTCCTTTGTCCCTGCAAAAAGACATCATTGAGGTTTTGCTTTAGTGATTAGCAAAAGGGATTGGTTGTTGTCCCAGCAGACTTAAATGACTTGCAAAGAATGCGCTCCAACCCAAACCGAACGCGCTGCCATCGAGCCGATGAAATAGCTGCGAATTATTAGAGACAGTATCACAACTACAAACCCTGATCCTGAAAGACAGATACTGAATGTGATGGATTGAATTGTGCTTATCCCAAAAATAAGTTATGAAGTTCTCTGCCCATGGATAAAAGCCAGTTTGGGAACAGGGATGGATCCCTTTGCTATGCTGAGGAGGCCCTATCAACATAGGGTGTGTCTTAAATTTAACTCTCTTTTTTTTTGATGGTGGTTCTGGCACTCCACGATGGGGCATGTGGCAGCCAGGGTGGGTATTCAGCTAGGACATAAGTTCTAAGAAAGCCCCTCTGATTGGCCCCACGGCTTTCTGGTCTCGTAGCAGCTATTTGCTTGGAAGGAAACTCAAAAGTGCAGGCAGAGCAGGGTCTGGTGCGTCCTGAGACAGAACCCAATGAGATAAACGTACAAATGCACCACAGTAAAATCACGACTCCTTGTCTAATGCTTATGTGAAAAATACGAGGGACCTTTATAAATGTATCCATGGCAATCCCCCATGCTTCCTCCTTCTTCAGTTACTTCCTCCTTCCTAACTCTCTGAATTTTGCCTTGGGGTAAATGTCACCCTTTGAGTTTTGATTGGTTGATTTTTTCCAACAATCACAAATATAAATCATGACATTGAAACACAGACACTGAATGTGATGGATTAAATTGATGGGTGAAGTCAGTTCCACTCCTAAAGGGTGATTAAGGGCCACAGTCATGCAGGACCCATCTGTTTCTAGATGACCCATCTGTCTTATTTTGAGATGCAAAAAGAGCTTCTTAAGCCCAGAAAAAGACAAGCATGGATGGGGGGAGGAGGCGCGGAATTGACACCACCTTGAGACTGGTATTGCAAGGAACTATGGAATTCTGAGTCTTGAGTTGCTGAGAAAAGGATTTCCCCACCGAGTACACATACAGAGTGTTCTCCTAATGTCAGTGCCTGGAAAGCAGGGGTTTTCTTTGCCTCATAAACTGTAAGAAAATAAATTTCTTTTGTTAAAGCCACAAGCTTGCAGAATGCCTTTGCTAATCTGGTGGTCATCCAGACTCCTGAACTGAAGTACCCTTCACCTCTAACATCTCTATCTCCTAACCTTATTTTCATCATATCAACTCTATACTTTTATATCTATAAAAGTATAGATATTTATGGGTTGATTTGTGTATTTATTTGCATCTTAGACTATGAAAATATATGCACCTTGGAGTCAATAGTCACTTATGCTTGCAAACAGAAAGTATAAAACAAATCCATTCCGACCAAATAGATACATGAGTACATGCACAGGAGTGAGCTCTTGGATAATCAGGTTCATATGTGACTAATGTTTATTGTGCAGTTTAGGGGACTATCACTGTCAAGGTTATAATCCCATTTTGGCCTCACAGTGTCCTAACAATGTACTAAATTCAAATGTATACATTAATGTACTCAATATGGAATTAATGTTCTATCAGATGAGCCCAGAAGATGCAGCGGGGTCCCACAAACGGGATTGATCATATCTCCTTAGACAAAGTAGAACGCTTTCTTCAATGAGGTTTTAAAAGCTTTGTGAGAGTTTTACAAGTGATTTCTTTGGAGAGACCTCAGCAGATCAGCCAAAGATCAGACAGTGTCCAGACAAGTGGACACCAGCACTTCTTGGGGAAACTGAGAATTTTCTGTGGTTGGGTTGTAGGGCATGCAGGAAACAAAAGGGTGAGTTGAAGCATAGACAAAGAAGTCCACTGATCATTTCTTCCTGGGGATGAAGTAGTAATCAAATGGAGACACACTCTCCACCCACACAGAGCTGAGCATCAAGTAAGCATTTCACTATGTGACAACTGAAAACTTGATGCCAAGGCCAAACTCACCTGCTGCATTCATAGAAGGATTGTAGTGGGCCTGGCCTGTGGATGGGTGGGTGCCCCCTACATACAATGAATCAGTCTTCACCAGGGTGGTCCTTAGGAGGGCACTCTTCTTTCCTCAGAGAGAAGGAGGAGTCTGAGCAAGACATCAGGGGTTGCAAGAAGAGTTAGAAGTACTGGAAAAGCCAGTATGGCTGGGACATAATTGTTGAGAAGGAAGATGTGACTGGCTATAAGATGTGGCTAAAGAAGTGACATAGGACAAGACTGCCCCATTCCTCTGAGTCACAGTGAATTGAAGGTAGCGAGACATCTTCGACTTGAGCAGATATCTGTTGACTTGTCTGTCTGTCTGTCTGATAGAAGTACTCTTTTTACCAATGCCTCCTTGGAGGCAGAAGACACAGTCTCTCCTCTTGGCTTACCTCCCTTGAAGATTCTCTACTAACATGGCACTAAGCCTTGGGAGCTGGAGAAGCCACATGGACCTACCCTGATGCAGCCAGAACTCTGGACCTGGAGAAGCCACATAGAGACCCCTGCCAGTGCTGAGATGCTTACAATGCCAATTGATCCTGAAGACTTCCAACCCAGTGGCCTGTGATCTTCCTGCATTTGGCGTCATTGCATGCTTCATGAGTCTGAAGAGGACTTTATAGATTGATATGGGACATATGGGCTAACACTGCTAGACTGGGATGTTTCCTCAATGTTCAACTGCTGCTGTATATCAACCTCTTTTTTACATCCATGTGAATGTCTATGAATTTGTTTTTCTAGTCTACCCAGCCTAACACAGATGGTAAGATGAATGAATGGATACATCCTCAGTCCTTGAGTTGTTCACAACAAACTTGACTCCAATGATGAGCAATCAATGCTGCTGATGATCAAGGATCACAGAAGGATAGACTTCCTCCCACGCTGCAGACCCACTCAAAGCAAGTCAGTGAAATCTGGACAGACTGGGATTTGTAACAAGGGGTGTATCAGAATCATAATTGAAAAGATGAAGAACAGGTTGGAACTCTGGAATGGGAGACTTGGAATGGGAGACATAGCAAGCTCTTTCAGGAGACTGATGAGTGAGAATGGATTATCACCAGGGCTGTGAAGAGTGACACATGGCCAAAGCAAGACGGTTGGCCACTGTCTCTGAGTTGGGCACCATGACTTCCAATTCTGCCAATCAGGAGACTTGATTGCTATTTTTCCTGTTCTGATTGACTCACACTCTGTTCTAGTAGACTCACATCAAACAAATTTGCTTCATCATCCATAAATGAACATCAACGAACTTCTGTAAAGCCCTGATTACCTCACATGTCTGCAATCTCTCTGAGTTATCAAAGTCTCAGCTCTTTTCTCTCAATCTTGGTGCCCCTAATCCTGCAGGGACTGCATGTTCTGTCAGCTCTGAGGACAGAAGAACTCAGGGCCAGGATAAGGATGGCTCCCACGTTAATCCAGAGAGAGCAGTTGGTACCAGGCCAGGGACAAGAAGTAGCTGCTTAGCTCCAGGGTCACGCTCCTTTGCTAGCAGAGAGAGAACCAGACTGAGAAACCATCGAAAGTTTGACCTCTTCCAGCTGTCTCCTGAGACGACAGAGGAAAGAGAAAGGACAGATGATGTGTGCTTGCTGTCACCAGGTTATTTATAGCCCCTCTCCCCAATGATGGTCCTTTACCATGGACTCCAGGGTCTTGGGAGCAGCTTGCAAAATGGAGAGTGATGATCCAGCATAGGCAGAGGGGGAGTTTGGGAGGAAGAACTTCCATCCTTCCTGATTGGAAGTCCATTGGAACTTTGCAGATTCCCTCTCGGAACATTTCCCTGGGGGATTGTCCATCCCTTCCTGGCATGTCTCATGGGGGAAGAGGAACAGTGCTTCTTTTGATACGGTGCCATTTCTTTCACCCTGTGCCTTCAAGCCTTGGTTACCTGTCTGGTCTCCTTGCTGCTCTGTTGTGGTTTTGGATGTTGTTGGTTTTTTAGCAAGCAACTATTGCTAAATCTCTCTGTGCCACTATTGGCTCAGTGGCTGCAAGCTTGCCTTCTGTGTTAGTCTGGTTACATTAGAGAAACAATTCCACAGAAGCTCATAAGAGAGAGTTTTATATAAGGGGTAAGTGTACATCAAGAAAACATTCCAACATTAAATGCCCCCCAAGCCCACAATTCCAACATTAACCCGTATGTCCGACTCCAATCCACAAAGTCCTCTTCCATCTCACCAGACACACAGCTATTCTGACTGCAGGAGGGAAGTCGAATCAGTGAATGTATAAGCATCTCAGTACTGGTCTCCACAGGGCCGCTCCAGCACCCAGGGTTGCATCAGGGGTGCATGTGGCTTCTTCTCTGGGCTGTCTCACAAGAAGTGAGCCTTGCCAGCTGAAGCAGGGAACTGGCAAAGGCAGCCACACCCTACTCTGACTATCACCAAACAAAAGACCAGAGAACTGGGAAGGTGAGGCTCACTGAGTCATTTATCTCTCCGCCCTTTAATTGACCCCACATGTGTTTATCTGCCAGGTTGGCACAAAAAACCACAACCATCTCACCTTCCAGTGAGCAACTTGGTTTGCCTTCCTGACCAGCGCACGTCCTGCTCAGTTATCACTGCTCAGCCATTAGAGGCCAGCATGAGGCAAAGATGAGCAGGTTCAGCACAGCTCCCAGCCTGACATGATTTGGGGCAATCAGTTTCTTAAAAGCAGCCATTACAAACAATCTGGATCACAAGGGAACGCTGCCCACTCTACCAGAGTTTGACCCATAACCAATCAGGTGTGTGGCACAGCTTAGGAGCAGGCAGCATTCTGTCCTGTCTGTGGTGGGGCCACCAGGAGTTAGCACTGGCTGGATAGCAGCTCACAAAAACAAAGGGATGCAAGTCAGCAAACACCTACCTGACACTCCTCTGCCTCTCCCACACAAGTTTCCATGAAGACCATGTCCCAGGCTCTCTCATGCTCCACACCGCCCTGCTTGCAGCCCCAGTCCCCCTTCTCTCTCCACACACTTTGCTGACTCCCTCCCAGCATCCTCCATTTTCTGCCCCAAATTCAAATGCTGTGGCTGCTCTTGTGTACAGAGCAGTCAGTTCTGCTTCACAGCAACTCCCTAGAGCAGAGTAGAACCGTCCTTTTGGATTCCTTAGACTGTATTCTTTACAGTGACATATTGATTTTCTGTTTGTTTGTTTTTTGGGGTGGCACCACTGCCTTCTGGTGGTGGGAATAGGAGGCCCAGCCCCACTGCTGGATTTGAACCTCCAACCCAGTGGGCCGCAGTCCCGCGCACAACCACTACGCCACCGGGGCTCAGCCCTTTTATAGTGACATATTGGAATGTTGATTTACACCCTCCTTCAAAGCAGCTAGTAAGATGGAACCACTGACCATCTGGTTAGCAGCTGAGTATATACTCATTGCGCCTCTCAACTACAACGAGCTCCCTGGAACTGGCATTGAGTTTCTTTCTAAACCAGGGCTATGCCCACCCCTTACATGGTCTTTGTTTCCTCAGCCCAACTCCTGAGAGCCTCTGCCCATATCTCAGCAGTCAAGAGGGAAGCAATGGGTCACCTTCAGGAACACCATCAAAACCAGGGACAGCAACAAACAGGCCACTACTATCCAGTCCATTCAGACTCATGGTTACCTATGTACTGTTCACGAACCTGTACATCTTTATGGGAACAGACTGCCTCATCTTTCTCCTAAAAAGTGGCCAGTGCATTTAAACTGCTGGCTTAGTAGTTTAGCAGCCAAACTCTTACTCAACACCAACAGTGGAGTTCATGCAGGGAAGCCAGAGTAGGGTAGAATGCATTAGATAGCCAAGTTGAATTCAACCCCATCAGGACTTGGATCACAGGTGATTAAAATCATGTTTCTCAAAATGTCCTCCTTAGATCCCTGGGTCAGAAGTAGCTCACATCCCTTGGCCCTGCCATCAAGTTAAGGGGATCAGTATGCACATTTTAAGCCACCTCCTCCCATTGATTTCATGAAACTCAAATGCAAAAGGGCACTCTACTCAGTACTATGAAAAAATTAGCTGTCAACAGTATTGTTATTGCAAGTGTATATGTTACCCACCCTCTGTCCCCAACAAGTAATTGTTGCTTGTGAAAAAATCCTTCCTGGAGCCCCAGAGGAACTCACTCGGAGATGGGGGGACACGGCCACCACTCTGAAATTCAGAGGTCTCAGCTGTGCCATCAGTGGTTTAGCCCACTTCCCAGGTCTTCCCATGCTTGAATTCTCTAGGATTCTGCCACATGGACTGATGTCTCAGAATAATGCCATGAAAGCAACCCTCATGGGGTGGGAGGGTCAGGCACTGAAGATAGAAAGAGGACTAAGGACCACCAAGGGAGTCCCTAAAGGAGACAAGACCCTCCTTCTTCACGGGAGGAAAAAATCTGCTTCTGCGAAGACCATCCACTGTCATTGAGTTGATTTGAATGTGCAGCCACCCTTCACACAGGGCAGAGCACTACTCCATAGGGTTTCCAAGACTGCAAGTCTTTAGAGAAGCCGGTTGCGACATCTTTCTTCCGGGGATTGACTAGTGGGATCACACAGGCCAAATGCTTAGCCACTGGGCTACTGGGACTTCTCTCTGTGAAGACTACAGCCCAGGAAATCTCAATGGGCAGTTCTACTTCCTCATACAGGCTCAATGAGTAAGAATCAACTCGTCAGCACCCCCCACTCCCCCACACACATGCACAAAACAACTGACACGCAAAAGAGTCCACTTCTGTCATTGAAACAAACACTATGGTCATTAAGTTGATGCCACCACCTACTGATCTCAGCGCAGAATTTCCTGTGTTCTGGAAGACCATGTTCTGGACAGAAACCTACATTGAACCAGTCTGAAGAAGCAGACAATGTATTGAACAGGTTTATTTTTATGAATCATTTTGTTAACTTGGGTCTTTATCATCAGACTGCCTTCTCTCAAACTTGAGGGAAATTATATTGAATGAAAATGATCAGGGTTTTTTTTTTTTTTTGGCTCCTGAGCTTGTATTTTTTCATGATTTCCAGACCAAACTTTGAAGAATACACATGATTTGTATCTTCAGATGCTATAATGAATTTTAACCACTTGATGGCCACATTTTCAAAGCCATTTATCTTATTCCCCCACCCCTGGCAATTTTTAAGATTGCCCAACCAATTGCTTCTGGGTTACCTGTATCTGTTCATTTCTGGTTCAGTAAGGTGTCTATTCATTTCTCCATAAGGGCCCAGCATGCGTCTGATGCTGTATCAGGGACCCAGCCATCCTTGGCTGAAATGTCTGAAGAAAAGCAGGTGATCAAATGGATGACTCTCATGGAAAGACTTGGCACAGTTTGGAAATCGGTGATTGAGTCTGAAATGCCATTTTGCTTTCAGATGAGATTGAGATTCAAATAGCCAGTATTTGATGGCTCTTAAAGAAATGTTAGAAGAGCGATCGTTCAAAGTGGTTTGAGTGCCTTAAATAACACTGCGGTGGTCTTTGGTGCAGTCAACTTGAACTCATAGCACACTACAGGACAGAGAAAGGTTTCCGAGACTCTATGGAAGAACATTGCCAGGCCTTTTATCCAGGGAGCCACTGATTGGGTTCAAACCACTAGCCTTTTGACTAGAAGCTGAGTGCTCAACTGTTGTGTCACCAGGGCTCCTTTAAATAACATTATAAGTACATAAATACCCAACACTCCCCCCCAAAAAAACAAAAATAAATAAATAAATACCCAAACCCACTGCTAACCAGAATATTCTGATGTAAAGTGAGCCTGTAGGGCAGAATAGAACTGTCCTTTGGGTTTCTGAGGTGGTAAATCTTTGTGGGAGTAGAAAGACTCACCTTTATGCCGTGGAGCCCCTGGTGGAATCAAACTGATGACTTTGAGGTGAGCAGTCCAGTGAGTAACCTGTTACCCCACCAAAGCTCCTAACTATATCCACAGAGCTCCATACTAGAAAGCAGACCAACAAGCTCTCCTTCCGTTCTTTGTCTACATGCAGGACTGATTCTAAGGTCCATCTGAGTGACATCATTGGGTAGATGCTGTACTCTGCCTTTTTCTCAGTTGACATTTACCATAAATGTCTTACCAATCTTGACAGGTCTCCCACCCTAGTAATTCTTATGAACAGTGCAATACCAGGTTTAGTGGTAAGCCACAAGTGCTTGATAATTTTAACCTCAAGGCTCAGATGCCCTTTTGGTCACCCATGAAACCATTGCCACCCATGAAGCCATTGCTTGGCAGTCTTACCTTCTGATTGGTCACACCTTAGCTATTTCCGAATTTTTTATGGAAACACACACACACCTGTACTTTTTGATACTGGAGAATGCTGGCTCTCCTAAAGAGAGAATTATGGCACTTTGAGAATTCATTTCACTTCCCTGAGTAAAAGATGAAGATTACATGTGATTAAGTAAATGATATGAGACATTAAGTGAATACAGTGTAAAGGTGAATATGGATGTTCAGTCTTTTTATAGATGACAGAATTTAACAGGCCAGCCACGGAAGCTCCCAGAAAGGACTGTTGCATCACAGTTTTGTCATTAGCCTAAAACTTGGGGTAATTTTAGACCCATTAATAGAGAAATAAATAGAGAAAGATGCAGGCTTTATAATCAAACTGTCCTGGAACATGCAAGCCCACACAACAAGGAAATATCAAAATAGAGTTTTCATCTATGATCATTATTCAGGTTATCTAGCTTATTTGATCCCGTGCTTATTAAGTAAAGTCCCGATTACAATTTGGCTTTCCATCTAAGTATGTCTTCAGGGAAAGGATATCCCCTTTCCACAATTTTTAAGCTTTTCTAGCTCCTGACTAAAGCGCTCTTATAAATTATTAAGCTGGCTTCTCATCAGTCGTTCTGTCACAGGGAGACAATGTACTAAACACATGGATTTCAAGTATTTCTGATCCCAATGGCAATTATTTTGCTTTGTAAATACATTGGCAAATAGTGCTCACTCCCCCATCCCCACCTCCGAATTTTATACACGAGTCTCATGAGCTCAGCTAATGTGAGTCTCTCTCTGAGAGGGGGTCCCCTTCCTAATGCACTACTGATTCAGGTCTGAGTTAAATGCCCTAAGGAAAACCAAACCCGCTGTTGTAGATGCCATTCCCACTCATAGTCACCCTATAGGTTACAGGAGAATAACGCCTTTGGATTTCTGAAACTAATATTGACCGGAGTAGACAGCCACCCCTTTCTCTAGTGGACTTGAGCCACTGGATTTGTAGTTGTAATGTACCCCCAAAGATAGCCCATTACAATACCAGGGCACGTCTCTAGTAAATCTCTCATAATGCTTATTATACACTCTCTTCTCTCTTCAGATATTTCTTGCCATTATCTTCTGGCATGACACCTCCATATTTCTCAATTCTCTGCTTACACATACACCCAAGTAATGATGACAAGGATAGTAAGGTGAAGCTAACTGCCATCAACTCGATGTTGACTTATAGCGACCCTTTAGGACAGACTAGGACTGCCCTGTGGGATTGTAACTCTTTACAGGGGTAAAACATCCCATCTTTCTCCCATGGAGCAGAACTGCTGACCTCGTTAACAGCCCAGCCTGTATCCACAACACCACCAGGGATCCCACATGCACATAGGTACCCATCCATGCAAAAGTGACTTGAATTTTTTTTTGCATGTAGAAAAATCCCATTATCCTTTAATTCCATTTCCCCACAAATTAAAAAAAATACACATATACACTGCTGCCATGAAGTTGATTCCAACTCACTGGAGGCAGTGCATCTTGACAGGCTCACAGAGCCTCAGATTTCTTCTGCTGGGCAGTGATGAATTTGAACCACCGACCTTGAAGCTAGCAGCCCAGTGCTTACCCAACTGTGTCACCGAGTTCAAGCATCAAAGGTGTGAGGATGCTGCAGGATCCAGAACTGTTGGGTTCAGTTCTGTTGTCCCTGGGCTGGCTGTGAGCCGTGTGTGTGTGTGTGTGTGTATGACGAGTTAGGCTGCCATCCGCAAGGTCACAGTTTGAAACCACCCTTTAATCCACGGCAGAAAGATAAGGCTTTCGGCTCCCATAAAGATGTGCAAACTTTCAACCCTACAGAACATGCAGGGGCAGTTTCGGATTCTGTTCGAAAGGGCCACCATGAGTTGGAAGCAGTCGCCTCAGGGCGGGGAGGTTTGCTGTTTCCGTCTTTTAGTTTATGTATATGCGACTCAAGAAAGTATTGCTGCAAAGGTTCCGGGTCAGACATGCAGAAGCATTTTCTGAGAAAAATGTTTAAATCTGTCTCTGTGCTCAGTGGGATCTACAGACAAGTTATCTCAGTAATATACATCAAGTACACAGGAAGCCCATGAGGCCTTCTTATCAAAAAGCTTAAGTACATTGAAAATCACATGACAAAGAAAAATGTCAGGAGATTCGTGCCACGTTTTGCCCACGGCATCACAATGCATCTATTTTTTCTTATGGCTAGCAAAACCTGTCCTGCAAGAATTTCATTGGAAAGTTTCATTTCACTCCACTCAACTGTCCTAATCAGGCCCTTCAGACTTCTCTTCTTCCCCCCAAAGCTCAGCGAACATGTCAAAGGAAAAGGATTGGAATTTTTCGAGGATGTCCATTGTGCTGTAAACCGAAGAGCACAGAATTCATAGGGGAAAGCTTGCAGGGATCCTCAAACTTTGTAAACAGGGGCCCAGTTCACTGTCCCTCAGGCCATAGCAGGATCAGACTATAGTTTATTAAAAAACAAACAAACAACTATGAAAAAATTCACTGCAGGCCTGGGATGAGTCAGCTGCTAAGCAGGACAGGCAGTGGTGGCAAAAATACCCAGTGGGCCAGATAAATGTCCTTGGTGGGCCTCATGTGGCCCACGGCCACAATTTGAGGCCCCTGGCTTAGAGAAATGAAATCACCTCCTTCAGAAGTGATTAGACTTATGTGGAGGATATGTCAAAAAACAACGGCTTCACAGTTTGATCTTTTTATTTAATAAAGGTTTCTGTGATTGTCTAACATAGTGTATGCATGTTTATTGTGTGTATTTATAGTTTATTGCAAGTTTTGAAGAAGCTGAAGGTCATACAGTTTAGGAGGAGATTTCTTTAAGAAAAATACAAGATGATGGATGTAAAACTAAGAAATACAAGATTTGTTCAGAAATCACAAAATTATCAAGCTGGAAATATAAAACACACTATAATCTTAAGATTTTTAAAACTAATTTACATCTTGATAAATCTCTATAGTAACTTTAGCTGTATCTGGATATCTATTCTTTGATTGCTTTTTCACATAACACTGATTTTGCAATACTCTTTTTGATAGAGAAAAGAACAAAATGGTTTAATCTTTCTTCTGGTACTGACACATCCTTGATTATTTAGAAAAAGTTCTTTTAGTTTCACAGTTCATTATCAGAAATGCCAAATCATTTTTCAGTCCTATTATGATATTTGGAAAGGCTGTCAGTGTCCTCATATATGAGTATGCAGTGCTATAAATTTACTTTCCCTCTATACTGCTGCAGCAAGTTGTGTGAGAAAGATTACAAAGACATAAAAATCCGTCAAGTACCTTTACATCTGTAAACATTGCACCATTGAGCAGACCCCCGGGAGTACAAAGTGTTCATCGTGACTAGGCATCCAAAGGAAACAAATCCTCTACAGATTACACCATTGGGGATTCTAAGATTTCCCTGCAGACCAGCCCTCAAACCAACCATGTCCAACCAGGTGCCTTTTCCACTTTCACATAGACATGGCGCTGGTTCTTTAAACTCAGTTGTTGCCCATTAAAAGTTCTGACCTTGTACTCTTATTTCAGTGTGTTGTCAAATCATTGCAAGAGGTGTTTAGAAAGCAAGTGGGTTTCTGAAATACACATGTATATGACCGTGCAATATATAAATATACATTATACATATAGGTAATATTGACAGTTTTTAGTTTTATAATTTCTTATCAGAAATGCAAAGTAAAATTTTGCGCCTACTGTCATATTTGGAAAAGCTGCCTTTCCCCCTCATATATAAGCATGAACATATATGTAAGTAGGTACATTTTCCTCATATTGAGTATGTACACATGTGTGTAAGATATATATTGCAAAATATGTGCATATATGCAAATATATGTGTGATATATTACAAAATATAAAGTATCCATATATTGAATAAGGAAGTGTGTTAGTCCGGGTAGACTACAGAAACAAATTCATAAACACGCATATGTATATAAGGAAGAGGTTTATATACAAGAGGAATGGAACATTGAGAAAGCAGCCCAACCCAATCCAGTCCAAGTCCATAAGTCTGATATTGACCCATGTCTGATATCAGTCTATGCATTTTTCTTCAGATTCACAAGGCACATGCAATGACACCAGGATAGTCACAGGTCAGTGGGTGCAGAGTCTTGTGTATCCAGTGGTAGTAGAAGCATGTCAGCACTGGCAGGAGTCTCTGTGGCTTTTCCAGCTTCAGAGGCCTGGTTCCATCAGGATAAACCCAGGTGACTTCTCCAGCTCCTCCAGTATCCAGGACTCAGGGTCTATCAGCATGCTGCCATGTTTTCTTATCAGTAGAGTATCTCCAAGGGACTGAGCTGTACGTCTCTCATCTCCAACATTGCCAGAGTTCCCAGAATTATCAGGAGAAAGCCAAGCCCACACAGAGGTCTCATTGGTTTTCTCCAGATTGATGGGCCATACTCCACCCCTACACTCCCAATCCTGAAATTGACGCAAGAGTACATGATGCTATAAGAAGACATTGAATAAGGAAGACCAAAGAAGAATTGCCGCATTTGAATTTTGATGCTGGAGAAGAATATTGCAAATACATGGATGGCTAAAAGGATAAGCAAATCTGTATTGGAAGAAATACAGGCAGCGTGTTCCTTAGAGGCAAGGTTTCATCTTATACATTTGGACAAGCTGTCAGGAGAGACCAGTGCCTTGAGAAGGTAGAGTGGAGGATAAAATGCTTGGTGAAGGGCTGAGCCCCGGTGGCGTAGTGGCTGTGCGCGGGACTGCGGCCCACTGGGATGGAGGTTCAATTCCGGCTCCCGGGAGCAAAGGCTGGGCCTCCTACTCCCACCACCTGAGGGCAGTGATGCCTTAAAAAAATACTTGGTAAAGTGGAGGGACATCGAAAAGAAGGCCCTCAATGTGATCAACTAACACAGTGACTGTAACACTGGGCTCAGGCATAGGACCCATTATGGGACTGGCACAGGATTGTGCAGTGTCTCATTCTGTTGTACACAGAGTTACTATAGGTTGGAACTGACATGATGGCACTGAACAACCACCACTAAGTATATATATATATATATATATATATGTGTGTGTGTGTGTGTGTGTGTGTGTGTGTATACACACACATATATACATACACACACATATACATAATATGTATTCATTTTGAAATGTAGTATCTCCCTGCCACCAAGCCAATGCTGACTCATTGTGATGTCCCATGGGTTTCTGAGACTGTAACTGTTTAGTGGAGTGGAAAGCCCAGTTTTTCTTCCTTGGAGCGTCTGGTGGTTTTGAACTGCTGACCACAAGGATTGCAGTCTAACACATAACCACTAAGCCACCAGACTACACAGAAGTGCAGAAACCAATCTTGCTGGGTGTTCGGTTGTGTCCTGTGTAAATGCCTTCATTTGTATGCAGTGCCCCCCCACCCCCCACTTTATAAAAAGTCACTTTCTGCATTTTATGTTTATGAAAGGCCCATACTAATCCCTGTTTTTGTGAAACCACAAGCAAGACCTCATGCATCTTTGTGGTCCGAAGTAAAGCTATCTTGTGATCTCAAAAATTGCAGGCAGATCATTTTATTTAGAGTGGTTACAGAGGGCAAGTGCTCCCAGGCAAATAGCTAAAGAAAAGACAGCTTTTCTCTGGAGAAGCATGACTTCAGTACAGTCTTCAAAGTTAAATTCCCCAAGATGAGTTCCAAAGAAAGTGAGTTATTGGAAGTCAACACTCACACGGCATGCATAGGCAGGAAGCATCTTGTGCATATCGAGGTGTGCATGCAGATGCTTTTTTGCAGCTTTGTTCTATTTTTCAGCAATTTCTTTTTTTTTCTCCTCTATCCTAACAGAGAACATGCAGCCTTTGAGGTGCTCAGCTCTTAAAATAATATTGTATTAGGAGATTCACTCACCCCGAAGCCCATCTCCCATTTCCAACACCTTATGAGATGGACAAAATGGAAGCTTTGCTTAAGTTCTCTTGGGTTCAGCACAAACCTTCAGCACAACAAACGAATGGGTTTTTTTCTGTCTCCCAGGTTCTATCCTCCGTGACAGCATTAGGTCTCTGCAAAGTTCTTCTTACAGTGTTTGATCTGTGATGAAGCGTACAAAAGTGATTTTTTTCTATTTTAGTCGGCATTTTAATGATTTTCATCCTCTATCATGGTGCAGAAAAGAGTTAACATGGCAGGCATGAGCCTAGATCCTTTAAAAAGCCTCTTGGCAAAGATGGGCCTTAGCTGGTATCTGGGAGGTTGCCATCATTCCCAGGCTGATGAAAGGGGTTGGTTGACTGTGCCCAGACAGCACAAGCTATGTGATTTGTGCGGAAAGCCTGCTTTCCTCCTGGGAGCCTGGAGGTTGGGTCCAAGCTAAGAAGAGCATACCCACACGGCCAATTCCTAAAAAACACCCTGGACCCTGAATCTCTGTGGGACTTTCCATGGAGACCCTGTCTTACCCAGTTGTTGCAACTCATTTTTTGGAAACTTGTGCTTGGTTTCTTCCAGACATAACATGTACCATTTCCCTTGTTTGTACCTTTTTTTGCCCTTTGTACTGAATCTTAACTGTGGGTATGGATTCCTAACATTCAGGCTTTCCTCAATGTTCATTAAACTTGGGTGGCCTTGAAGACCTCTGACCCAAGCCTCCCACCAGAAAGTGTCCCAGTATATGTTATGCAAAGAGATTCTACTCAGCTACTGACTGGAAATCACCATAATGTAGAGGCCATTCTCCTTGAGAGAGTTGGAGCATGTCTCACTATTGAACTGTTGCTGGAGGACAGCAGATGGTCACAGCCACCAACCTTCTCTTCGTAACCCCATTTCTTGTTGTAAGTACAAGGCACAGCTTCATTCTTTACCTGGCCGAGCAATGTGCCAACCACACATTGTGGTCAGGGGAATCCCTTGACCCAAAGTAGCTCCAATCATCAAATATGTCTGGGAAGTGTTGATACACAAAGCTGAAGGGATTTCTTTACTGCAGAAGTGCTCAGAACTTTTAATGAACTGCTCTTTAATAAAAAATAGATACTGTTTTCAAAACTTATTTGACCTCAACATCCTTCATTTCACCAGAATAGTTATTCATCTGTCATGGAATAGCAATGTTCCTAAGGCAAGGTGGGGGTAAAGTCTTGCCCCCTGGCTTTACGAACAACTCACATTCCTGTGTGCATTTTGTTTGCTTGCCTGGCCTATTGTCTTGAGTCACACTCTTAGTGTCTAGCCTTCTGGCTGTCTCAAGCAATTCATAGCACGCTAAAGTGTTCTGAAATGCCCAGATCTGCACGTAGGGGCAAAAGTGCACAGTGCCCTTCAAGCGAACATGCCTTGTGCTTCATAGGGACTTCGGTTTGGGGAGTTTGAGGTCACTAGTCACGCTGCTGCTTGCTGCTCTCACACCCTCATCCCCCACCTTGACCAGCCAGCAATGATTTCACATAGAACCTTTATGTAAACTTATTTCATAGACTCACCGGGCACCATTCCTAGATAAGAAACTGGTAAACCTGCATAACTACTCTACCTGAAAATACCCGCAGGGGATGTGAGTAGGCTAGCTAACATGTATAGTGCATTGGAAAGTGGGTTGTTGCAGATGAAATTAGGTGAAAATTTAGCACCTTATCATTTGAACTTGCTTATGATTCAGTTAAATTTGTTCTACTTTTGAATATTTTCTGCTCTCTTTTTGATTGTGGTTTTTCATCTTGGTTTTTTTTTTTTTTTTTTTTTGGTCAGCTTCATTTGTTTCCTTGGTTTTTAATGTTTTTCTTTTTGTGAAATCTGGGATGGGCCAATCTATAGAACTAGCAGCTGGATTAGTGGTTCCTTGGAGGTGTGGTAAGAGAGGTTGGGAGGAAATGAGGAGCTAATTACAAGGAGGAAAAGGATGAAGGACATGTTCTAAAACTGATTATGGTGATGATGGTACAACCCTTTTGTGTGTGTGTGGCATCACTGCCCTGGTGGGAGTAGGAAGCCCAACCCTGCTGCTGGAGAGCTGCTGCTGGATTTGAACCATCAGTCCTGTGGGCCGCAGTTCTGCACACAACCACTAGGCCACCAGGGCTCAGCCCAATGGTACAACTGTTCTTGATGAGATTGAACTGTTGAATTGTATGCTGTGTGAATGATATGTCAGCAAAACTGTTAAAGAAGCAAACCCCCCTGAAGGAACCACCCATGGATGAGAGATAACTTTATTGATTATTTAATATTGCTGATTGGAAGAGAGTCTTGTCTGATGTCTTTGTGAGATGGACAGAAGCTGTCAGTAAATTTCCACAGTCACCCTAATTGCTGATAGGATAAATTGTAAGATGCCTACTTTATTACTACTAGAGTCGAGGTTCTTGGAAGTTTGCTTGTGCCAACACAATGAGTTGGCCTTGAGTTGATCTGGGTACTTAGTGACTCCATGTACTTCAGGGTATGGCGTGTATTACAGGGTCTTCAATGGCTGCTGTTTTTGGATAACCGGGCCAGTCTTTTCAAGAGCTTCTGGGTGAGTTCAAACAACACTTGGATCCTTTAGTAGCCCCAGGATTAACTGCTTGCAATACCTGGGGATTTTACCCAGGTTGTTGTTTAGTGCCACTGAGTGGGTTCTAACTTGTGAAGGTGCTATGCACAACAGCACAGAACACTAGTCTGCCTTGCATTTTCCTCACCCTTGTTCTCGGTGAGCTCATTGTTGCAGCCACCATGAACTGTAGGTCACACACAAGACCAAGAGACTCTGGTAAGGGCACATGAGAGACCTGTAATTCTATATCGTTCTTGGTTTTTAACCAGCCATTTTGTGACAAAGGAGCAGTGACAATCACTCTACCACAGTTTTCATGATCTCATATTTTGCAAAATTTGCGGTCTCAATAGTTACAAAATGTGAAGTCATTCACGTTTGCATTTTATTCATCGATGACATCAATAATAATTCATCAATCACAACTAACACACACTCCACACACACACACACACACACACACACACACACCATCCATCCAAAAGACTGGTGTTGAGGTAGACTTATCTCAGAATAATATTCAGTTTGGGTTTAGAATTTTGAAATGCTGAACATTAACAATTCCTAGAACTCTTCTAGCTTTTTGAGAAGCCGGTTGGAAACAGCCCTCCATATCTGTGTGAGCAAGTGAAAAATAGCTGGAGTTAATATGGGTGAGATTTAAACAGTGGGCAAATGCATTCACAGACTTTTCTCTACTACAGTTGTTGTTTTATGATATCATGGTGGCATTTTTCTTGAGACAAAGACAGCTTCTAGCATACAGGAAAGCAAGCGAAGATCAGGATTGGATGGAGGTGCTTCAGCTTGAAAAGGTACAGGGAGAATACCAAGGACCCAACCCCCCAATAAAATCAATCTTCCAGTAGGTTCAAAGAATATATACTGTGATAAGAAAGAGTAACCAAGCCGAGAGGTCATGCGTCAAATACAGAAATAGACATAAAATGATAGAATCCAGAACAGTTTCAGGAAATAGCCAAAATTCCCTTATGAAATAGAGGAAAAAACCAGGAGACAAAAGACATTTATAGGTATATAAATACAGGCATGATTATATGTAAATATATTAATATAGAGAGATGGGGATATAGGTCTATGCATATATATTTATATGTTAAGTAATAAAGGTAACAGGTGGACATTGGACCTCTACTCAAGTATCCCCACAGATTAGAATCATCTGTATTCTAATAACCTGGCATTCTGTGGTGCTTATCTTCCCAACATGATTGCTGAAGACAAATGTTCATAATCAAATGTGGCGAAGACAGCGGATGGTGCCCAGATATTAGATGATATAATGTCAGGTGTCTTAAAGGATTGAAGTTAACAAAAATGGCTATCTAGCTGGAAAGCAACCAAGCACCATGGAAGAAGCACACCTGCCTGTGTGATCATGAGGTGTCCTTGGGATCAGGCATCAGGCATCAGAACATCCAAAACAATCATCTCAAAGTAAATGAGGAGGATTGGAGTGGAGACCCACATCTGTAGACAATTGGACATCCCCTCACAGAAGAGTCCCAAGAAAGGGAAGAGTCAGCCAGGATGCAGTATAGCACAGATGAAGCACACAACATTCACTCCTCTAGTTCTTGAATGCTTCCTTCCCACCACCATCATGACAAATCCAGCTAGACCAGAATAAGTAGCTGGGTACAGATAAGAGCTCTCAACATTGGGAAGCCAGGACAGATATACTGCAGGAACAGTAATGAAGTGGTGATGCCATGAGTGTAGAGGGAAGGTGGGGGAAAGAGGGGGAGAAAGGGGTAACTAATCACAGTGATCAACAATAACCCCAACCCCCACCCAGAGGGGGACAAACAACAGAAGTATGTGTGAAGGGAGATAGTGGATAGTGTAAGATAGGAAGACAACAACAATTTATAAGTTAACAAGGGCTCATGAGAGTGGGAAAGTGAGAAAAGGAGGGGGAAAAAAGAGGAGTTGATACCAAGGGCTCAAGAAGGAAGAAAATATTTTGAAATTAATGATGGCAACATATGTACAAATATGTTTGATACAATTGATGTATGGATTGTTACAAGAGCCCCCCATAAAATGATTCACTCCCACCCCCGCCCTAGGCCCTTGTATTTAATTCCAGCCATGGGGTGGATGGGGAGTCTGTTCAGATTCCAGATGGGGAAACAGATCAAAGCAGCAGGCACTGTGTTGACAGACACATCCAAACCTCTCTCCCTGTGCAGCAGCAGCTCCGAGGGAGATGCTGGCATCCTGTAAAGAACAGTATCTGCCACGCAGGCAGTGGTGGTTCCCTGGTACAACTGTTGCCTTCCATGTGGGAGACCAGAGTTTAACTCCTTGCTAATGTGCCTCATACACACAACCTGACAGTTTGTGTGTCATTATAGTATTGAACAGGTGTCAGTGGCTGGTCCAGACTTATATAGAATGAGAAGAATGACCTGGAAATGTGTCAGTGAGAGCCTCATAGATCACATGGGTGTGTTCCGCAACCAATCATGCGAATGGCACAGGAAGGGCCCAGAAGAATTGTTTGGTAATGCATGGGGTCCCCTGGAGTTGAGGGCAACCTGACAGTACCTAGCAATGCCCTGTCACCTCTTGTCTCTATCAGCTCCCCCTGACTCCAGACAGAGCATCGTACCCTTTGAGACTCATCACTAGGCTGAAGTAAAAGCCTAAGGGGACATGTTACCCCCACCATCCTCCAAACACTAAATGGGAGTCGCTTTATATGCCTAGAGCCCCAAACCAATTATGAACTTGTTCTCTCATTTGAAGAGAGGAAATGAGGTGAGCTGATTGGACTCCAGAGGAAGTAGAGTGCAGGACTGTAGAATGCCTGACAGTGGAGTGAATGTAGGACTCGGTGGAACAGCTCCTAGAGTCCGGGTTTCTCTGCTTCTCTTATGTGAATGACAGGAGGAAAGGTGCCATCCCCGACATCTGTCACCTCACATGGTTGGGCAGTAGATGAACAAGGCCCCTCACCTGTGGCATGTCCTTTGAACTCGTACTTGTATGACAACCAAGTGGAAGAGGCAGGCAAAGGAAGAGGAACCTCGGGGGAAAGAGGACAATCTCAGCTGGGGTGAGGTGCTGACACTTTCCTTGGGGCACAAAGGAGGAGGACACCTTCCCATTATTAGAATCGCACAGCTTTTCTTCCTGATGCGAGTGTCCAGAAGGGAGTGTTGCTATCCATGGTTGGCCCGCTCCTTTCCATAGCAACCCTCACTGTCCTGCTAGGGCCATGCCCTCCCCCCACGCTGCCCCCATAGCTGTCTGATATGCCAGAGCTGAAATGTCATCACTCTTTCTTAGAGAAGTTGGGAGGTGTCAAAGCACAGCCTGGCTAGAAACGAGGAACCAGCCTTCCAGACCTCCTGCTTTTTAACAAGTTGACAACGTCCCGCAGTGTTTTAAAATTAAAATAAATATGTTTTTGTGTTCTATGAAAATTTTTGTTGCTCCATATAGACCAAAGTTTTAATCAAGGAACCCCCACCCCCACCCCCGCCCAGTCAATGGTACTCCGCTTAAAATCTGATCACTTTAGGAACAACCCATCAGACTTCCCTGAGGGATGTCCCAGACGCGGAGTTCTCCAGAGACTTCTCTCAACCACCTTTTTCCTGGGCTTTGACCCCTTTAATAGCTTCCGCTAGCTGAGATTCTCCAGAGTTGGATACTCAACCCCCATATTTCTGAGAGTCACCTGTGGAGCCCAAAGGGGCTGCTACCGGCCCAGGGTTGCATGGCCCTGACAGAGTCCACTCCCCTGCAAGACAACAAATCTGACTTTTCTTGCCTGTTCCACCTTCCTGTTCGCTCTAGTCTTGTGCTCAGCCTGTGCTTCCTTTCGTTTCATCTCTCATGTTATACAACTGAGTTCTTCAAACTTGAGGACCATTTTCTGCAGCTTCTTAAACTTGGTCAGACTGTTTTTAAAAAGGGGCTTTTATAGTTCAGAGAAAGAGAGAGAGAGAGAGAGAGAGAGAGAGTCATTTTAAAATTATAATTTAAAAAGATCTCAAGTATGGTGCAACTTATGGTCTGAAGGTGTGATACCCCAGAACATGTGTTTATGATTCCATGCGCCACATACTGTGTGCTGCTGTTTGCATGCGGTGGATTGCTCTGTGTTCAGGGGAAGCCCCGCCCCCTGGAGTCTCAATGTCAGTCAGGTCACATGATTGACACAGCTCACTCCTCCCTCATTTGTTAATGAAAGTGATGATGGTTCTTAATACCACTGATGAGTTTGCGCTCTTAAATATTAGTGTATTTTGCTTTATTTTAATAGACATTTTAGTATGCTGGTATTATTTGGTTCCGAATATTTTTTTCTTGTTTGCCTGCTCTAAATACTGGGTATCTTGTGATCCAAAAAATATGGCATTCCATCTCTCCCCCCACGTTAGTTTGGATTTAATCTCTTCTTTTATTTTTGTGTTTTCATTAGACATTGCCCTATATTTTGATTTGCTAATATCTAATTAAATTAGTACTACTTCTCATATGATATATGAATCTTTAATATATTAGCACAATTTACCCTAGTGCTCTCTAACTTAGACACTATTTTTGCCATGTTCCAGGTCCAATAATGTATAATTAATATTTTATATAGACAATTTTCACTTAGAGTTACACACCAAGTTTTTAATATTATATTTCTCTGGTATCTGATATCTTTCTCCTTTTCCCTGATGAATTTTATTATTTCCCTTAGTGTGATGATGGAAATTTTTTTCATTAAAATAAAAAATGTCTCTAGATGTCTTGCATCTATGGCTTGAATTATTTTTTCAATGTGGGGAATTTCAGTCATTATCTTTCCAAATGTTGCACAAATGAATTATATATATATATATAAAACATATGTCTATAAATATATGGTTGTGCTCTTTCCTGTTCTCTCTTTTTATTTCATACCTGTGCATTTCTTTCTCTTGCATTAATGCCCATTTTCCTGATATTTCTAATATTTCACTGGTCTAGAGCTATGTCTCACTGTAAGAGACCTTTGAAGCCAGGTCAATGGAATGACACTACTTCAGTGCTGCTTTGTACCCTCTGCGCATTTGTTTTCAGCATCATGTTCTCTTGCACGATGTGTGTATTTAGTGTCTCCAAACAGAACGAGCCACTTGTGCATTCCCACTTAACTCCCACAGGCCAATACTTCGCATACAGATCTGTCTACCCATCTGTCTCCCACCTATAGTCTGGAGCCTCTCGTATCTTATTCACTTTCAGAGCTCTGAAATCCAGGTCAGTGCTTACGACAGAGAGGGAGAATAAATTGTTGTCGAGTACATTACTAGAATATGCTCAACTCCATCACTAGAGTCATGTGATGTGCAATGATGGTTAGGCACCAGGCCGACTCAATTGTAGAGGTGGAATTCAGCTATCAGTACATTTAAAAACCACCATAGATGATTCTAATGTGGAATTTCAGCTGAGCGTTACTGACTTAATAAATCTACTTCAGATGGGTGATTGGTGGGAAGGGATACACCTGCATGGACGGCATGGACCCTTTGATGGACACCAGAAGATGTCTGTGTGTTGGAGTCATGCGTTTGGACACAGCAGTCCACAGATAGAGGTCACTGGAGACCTGAGTGGAGACTCATTGTGTGTGGGCATACCTGTGCTCATGCCTGAGTATGTGGTGTATGTACATATACATTTTGGACCTCGGAGGGAGAAATTCTCAGGGTATTTTCACCTAGATCATTTCATTGGTGAATAATTTGAAAAAAAAAACCTCATATCTTGGACCCCTCCCTTCAGTGGTAAAAGCCAAATGATTTTGGCAGGTCACCCCTACCCACTGAGAGGGGGCACATTGTTCCTGTTCCTCCCTGAGACTTTGGGGAGACAGAGGGGGCTAGAGAGTGACTGATAAAAGCACCACGGGTGAGGAAAGACCTGATCACAGGCATTAGGTTATGCTGTCAGCACTTGCGCCCCAGTTCAGACCTCTCGTTGTGATGATGAGTGTGCTTCTCCGGTTGTCATGGAAACCAGATCTTTCCTCATGACTCCTAGCCCCATTGTCACATGTCTGGCCTCCTATTTTCTAATGAAATTAAGTGTGCAGTGAATTGTGCACAGTCCCTCTCACAGAACTCTGCCCTTCCCAAATCAAAGCATCTGAGAATGATCTTATACATCCGGAGACAAGCAGGTGCAATTAGAAGCACTGGATTGCTTGTTCCCCCTCACATGGTTGCTCCCGCTTAGCTTCAACAGTAATAGTCAGATACCAGCAATTACCAGGTTCAAAATCCTCTGTTTGGACTCTAAGATCCGGCACCAGAGAGAAAAGTGAAGTCATAAAACATAAGGAAGTGGGGGAGGATATTTGCATTGACCCAAAGGGGTGTTTGGAGAGTGTTGTTATAATTAAAAAGATGACCCAGATTGAAGAAGAACTGCCTTCTTTTGCCAGTGAGCTGAGTTTAATGTAGGCTGTTAACGAGGCCACCATACTTACAAAATATCTCATTGTGATTTTGACAAGAATTGGGGGCCCTAGTCATTGGGCAATGCTTCATGTTTTTTTTTTAAATGTCTGCAAAAATTTCACTGTGATTTGTGTTCTTATGAAAGACAGTTTGTTAAGACATACACTCGCTAATTAATTGTTTGCTGCACTCACTTGGCATGGCGAAGGCAGGAGTATTTTACAGATGTTTATTTAATGTCATCCCTCCAGTCCTTTATCTAGGGCAGTGGGGAATATGCATCAGTGTCTCTATTTAAAAGCCTTCAGGGGTAAAAAGCAGATGGGCTATAGTGGAGCCATGTGACTTATCTTGCCCAAGGCCCCTATTGCCACATCTCCTGATTGGCAGCAACCTTCCTTTAGGATCGAGTTAGAACTCACCATTATTCTTTCTGGGTTTTTAAAGACTCCTCGACTAATCCTTATTCAATAATATGCTCAGCTCCTCCTTCACTTTTCTGTACTCAACTACACCAGAAGTTGATGGGTCAAATGCTGAGGCAGGCAAATAGCTGGGCAAATATAATAGAAGTGGTGTATATTATTAGGAAATTAGCAGATTGAACACTTTGGGAGGACCATTATGAGTTTTATTGGGCACTTATCAAGAAACCCATGCCCCTTTGCAACTATGGTGCTCATTCTTTACTGGGAGAGAACATAGCCCTTGTGTTAGTTGTCTTGCCCTTTGGTCTAAGAATGCTGCATGCAATCAGACAGAATATATCATTGTCAAAATCATTTCCCCCATCCACAAATTCTTGAAAAATGGCTAAATATCTATTAAACTACATAGATCTACTTTTCTGATATCTCAACAGATTTCCCTTTGAGTTGGAGATTTATGGGACTTAGAAGTTTCACAAAGTTATTTCTTGTGAAAGTAGTCATTTATTCACTGGCAAGAATTCTGAAGTCACTGAGGCAGCCCTATTTACTTAGAAGCACTGGAACTGAGAGTGACATAAGAACCCACCTAACCCTGGTGCATCATTCCACAACGGTCCTTCATTCCACAAAGACACCGTGGCCTCAAGAACACTTGTGTTCAGCAATAGCTCCATTTTGAACATGAGCGATCTATTTAAGAGATTAACTCTATGATTCGAATGAGCAGAATACTTCTGCAGTTATCTTACATAACAGCTTAGAAATAGGAGCTCATTTTGTCCTGAATATATCAGCACCCAAATCTTTCATGCAGAAACATAATGTACAAAACTTTTTAGCAGAAAAAAATGATTATTTCTAACCAGTGAGTTACACCTGGAAATTTCTTGAACCTTAAACCTAGTGGTTAGAGTTGTCAGCAATGCAAATTTGGTCATAATCTCTGGCTCAGAACTTTGCATTTTAAAATCATAGACTCTTTCTGTCTAAAAAGCAAGGAAGCCCTTGGGTTAGACCACATTCATTTCTGTCACCCAGTTGTCAGTCTTTTCAAAATATTCTGACTCTGTAAACCAATTGAGGTTTCCTTTCTTTTCATCATTTATTAACCCAGCATACAATTCAGTTTGAAGCAGCCAAGCTAATCTCAGTTGTTTATTTCAACAAATAATTAGTTTTTTTCATTGATCCAAATTAAGTGGGTTTGGACAACTCTCTAGGGCAATTGTCTTCCAGGTAACAACAAAACATTTCCACTTGCACGAGCCTTCACCATCTTAAACTGCATCACTGGGGACAGCCACGTCATTCAGTTGACCTGGAAAAAGCTGCACAGGAATCAGTACATCGTTCCATTTCTATCTTTTTTTTTAATGAAAAGGTCATTTTATTGGGGGCTCTTACAATTCATATAGCAAGCCACTCATCCATTGTATTAAGGATACTTGTACATGTGCTGCCATCATTCATTTCTAAACATTTACATTCTATTGAGTCTTTGGTATTAGTTCCTCTCCCCACCCCCTCCGCCTCTTTTATAACTCCCAACTCTGCCAATGGAATATGAAAGCAGCCATCACAACCATTAAGTCAAGAATATGGAAGGGAATAAAGCTGACTATTTTTCAATGAAACTTGATTTACTCTAACAGGTGGTCTGCAAGAGCTGGAAGTCATCGTTTACCGCCTCTTGGTCTCCAGAGAATAGCATAGGCAATTGAATGTTTCTGATTGAACTGACATCTGTCACTTTTGCTCAGATTCTATTTGCTGGGGGAAAAAATCATATGGTCTCACCATCAGGAGCCCCAGACCCACCATTGCCTAAATCTATTCCCACTCATAGTAACACCCTAAGACAAAGCAGAACCACCCCGAGGGAATGCTAAAATCGTAAAACTTTACAAAAGCTGACCTCTCTATCTTTCTCTGTAGAGTGAATGATGAGTTCAGGTTGCTGAAATTTTGCAAGGTATATATGGAAATATAAATGGACTAGGAATTAAAGAAGGAGCCTTGGTGGCATAGTGGGTTGCACACTGGACTGCCAGCTGCTCAGAGTGCAAGCCCACCAGCAGCACTGTAGAAGAAGGATGCTGTTTTCTGTTCAGGTAAAGGCTGAAAGTCTTGGAAGCTCAAAGAGGTGGTGTAGGGTCATTATGAGTCAGAATTGACCTGCTGGCCCTAAGTTTGCTTTTGTTTATTAAATAGGAATTACAGTCAGCCATGTTGGACTTAAATCTTATATCCAAAACTAAGTAGCAGGTCATCATGATCCTTGAGAAATCATTTTAACTTCTTGGAGTATCATTTCCCCATTTAGAACATGATAATTGCAATTTCTTTCTAATTGGAACTGTGAGGGGAGCAAATTGGATATTATGGGAGGTTTAGAAAGTAAACATCAGGGATTCGCCTAACTAGCACTTGCTATTGTGCTTTGATTCAGGGGGCACTGCTCCAATACCCACCTGCACTGAGTGGATTCTGACTCCCGGCCACCGTGGAGAATCCCATAGGACAACCCTTGTGAGTTTCCAAGGCGATGCATCTTTATAGGAGTAGAAACTGTGCCCCTTCTCGCGTGGGGGCTTGGTGCTTTCCAACTACTGGCTTTATGGCTAACACTCTATTTGTAACCCACTACACCACCAGAGCTCCTGAAACACAAAGTCTTAGGTATTGGCAAGCTCTAGGTTTCAAATTTAATGTTAAAAAAAATGGTGGCCAGGACTGAGCCCCGGTGGCGTAGTGGTTGTACGCGGGACTGCGGCCCACTGGGATGGAGGTTCAATTCCAGCAGTGGGGCTGGGCCTCCTACTCCCACCACCGGAGAGCAGTGATGCCACCCTCCCAAAAAAAAAATGGTGGCCAAAAAAAAAATGGTGGCCTTGTCTAAGCCTCTTCTCTAGATTTTAGAACTCAAGATCCAATTCTACCCTTCCTGCCTTCCCAACAGGAGCCCTGGTGGTGTATTAGGTTTGAAGATCAGCAGTGTCAAACCGCGAGTCAGTTCTTTGGTGAAGAGTGAAGCTTTCTCATCTAGCCCCAGAAACCCACAGGAGAAGTTCTGCTCTGCCCTATAGCATTCCTGAGTTGGAGTCTATTAAGTGGCAATCAGTTTGGTTTTTGGTTTATTCTTCCCAGATACAGCCCATAATATCGCACAGAATGGGCCCAGCTGGATATGGGCAGGGGAGTGACTAGCTGAGTTAAATAGGGTGGGAAGGGGGTACACTATTTCTTTTTTTGTAGGAAAAATTGCTTTTTATGAGTTATGCAAATTTTTCCTCTGTGCCTTTTTCCCTTTGGCCATCCAGGAGAGCCTCATTATCTAAAATAGTTCTCCTCTGCCACTTCAATCCTGTGCATTTGTTGGTGCAACCTGGCGTGGGCTAACTCCACTGTTTTCAAACCACCAAGGCAAGGGGAACAGGTCTGAGGTAAAGCAGGAGGTGGTAGTGACGGGGGAGATGGAGATGAGAGGATGGGAGGGGACGGGCTCAGAGAAACATCTGTAGGGAGAAGACTGACATGGGCTGGGTGGTTTCTCTGTGTCAGGAGCGCTACACACTATCTAATTTTATCCCAGCAATAATTTCACCTGGTAGGCAGTTTTATTTTCACTAAAGAAATCAAAACTCAAGGAGTTTAGGCAACATAGCCCAAAGTGACACAGCTGGAAAATGGCAGGGCCAGGATTTGAAGCTTGGTCTGACTCTGAGGTTCCTATTTTTCCCATGTGGCCAGGCTGTGTCCGTCATAAAGCAACACCACCTCGAAGCATGTCAGTGACCCACCTTCCCTCCAGGCCAGTGCATCTGTCTTATGACAGAAAGAGGAGGCTTTCTGCTGCTCTGAAGAGTTACAGTCTTGAAAACTCTATACAGGCTCCTTCCACATTGCAATCCACTCCCTGGCACAGGAGTTGGTTTTGCAGTGAGTGACCCAACAGGACAGTGTGGAATTGTCTCAAAGGGTTCTCAAGGCTGTGCATCTTTAGGAAAGCAGACTACTGTACCTGTTCTCTGATAGAGCAGATGGTGGGTTCGCACTGATGCCCTTCAGTGGGCAGCCCATGTCTAACCAGTGCACCATCAGGGCTTCTCATGGAGTAAATAGTGCTAGGAATTATATTTTCAAGTGGTGGCACAGGGATATGGTGAAACTCACCCAAAGTTGCCAATAAGTGACTGAACTAAGAGTTGTAACCAGAAAGAGAGTCTCCACTGCTCTGTTTTTTCACCTCTCTGCCAGCCCTTTCAATCGCCTGGGATTATTTTACAACTGTCAATGCCAGGCCCTTAGCCCCACTGATACATTTCACATGGAGTTGGGGTAAAGCATCAATACTGTCTCAAAGCTCTCTGGGGGGAATCTAATGCACAGCCAGCATGGAAAGCCCCCACCCCCACCCCACGCTTAGATGAGGCTGCTCCAAGAGGTAGCTCTGTGTGATTGATCTCTCCCCTCCTTCTCAGCTTCCTTCTAGGCCAATGAGAGAGAGGTGGGCTTTAGAACAGTGTCTGAGCATCACTGTCACAGAAAAAAAAAAGGGGAACGCAACAGCATCTGGGGATGTCATCATAAATAAAGGTTCCTGTTAGCTTACAATTTGCTGCACAAAACTCCCTAAAATGTTGAGGACCAAGCATGCTACTGTGGGAATTAAAGTGCACTCGATCAAGCATGGTATTTTCCATCACTTTCTATACCTCTGAAGGTTGAACCTGAATAAGGACGAGCCAAGAATGATGGACTGACACGTCAGCTGCAGCAATGGACTGGAGCACAAGAGCAGTTGTGAGGGTGAGCAGCGTTTTGTTCTGTTGTAGCGAGGGTGACGCTGGGTCAGAACCGAGTCGATGGTGCCTAACAGCAACAAAGAAGGTAGAATATTGAAAGTATCGTGGACCTCCAGAAGCACAAACCACTCTTTTCTGATAAAAGTACAGTCGGGATGCCCCTTAGAAGGAAGGACGCTCCCAGGAGGAACCAGTTCTTGGCAAAAACTACCACACTTGGTGAAATAGAAGGTCAATGGAAAAGAGGAAGACTCTCAACAAGATGAAGCAACACAGTGGCCACGGCAATGGCTCAAGCCAGCAATTTGTGAGTCTGGCACAGGACCACGCAATGTTCCCATTGGTTGTCTGCAGCCCTGGTAGAAGTCTCAATGTTAACATAAAGTTTGAGTTGGGTTTGGGGATTTTTAATTATCATTTGGAATCCCTGGGGAGTGAAAATGGGCAATATCATCTAGATCAGTGGCTCTCAACCTTCCTAATGCCACGACCCTTTAATAACAGTTCCTCATGTTGTGGTGACTCACCAACCATAAAATTATCTTCATTGCTATTTCATAACTGTAATTTTGTTACTGCTATGAATCAGGCAATCCCTGTGAAAGGGTCATTCAATCCGCACAGGTTGAGAACCACTATTCTATAGGGTCTCTGGGTAACAGTGGCTTTGGGTTTTGAAGCCAACTTCCCCTGGTTTCAGGAGGAGGTGGTGCAGCATGCATTTCACAGTCCTTACAATTATTAGGTTAGAACCCATTGTTGCAGCCATTGTGTGATTGGCACTTGCTCATATACCACCTCCTGAAATGAGTGACTCTTAACCAGTGCTTTTTAGTAAATTGATTATATATATATATATATATATACATGCACATATATATTATTTTCATTTTTCATGCATTCTGCATCATTCAACTTTTTACCCATGGCATCTTTCAATATTTCAACTCAGAGCTTGAATTTTTTTCTTGAGTTATTTCAGTGTAAGATATGCTGAGTGTGTTCTTATTATTTTGATTTTCTAAAATTCTTCGACTAGTTAATGAAAAGCGCTAGGTCCTGGGCTGAGCCCAGGTGGCGTAATTGATTGAGGGCAGGACTGCGGCCCGTGGGCTTGGCAGTTCAAATCCAATGGTGGCTCTCAGGAGCAGCACTGGGTAGCATCCACGACCACCAGAGGCAGTGACTCCCCCCTCCTCCCCACAAAATAAAGAAAGGAAAGTGCTAGGTCCTTCTTTAAACTGGTTGTGAGTCAGGAACGATGACTCTTCAGAGATTTTCTACACTCAAAAAAAAAGTTTAAACTTTCTGAATTAGTCACCAGTGCATAGCTGATGAGTATTTGGGGTTGGAAGTAACGTTAGGTGCTCAGTGCTAAGGAAGGAGTAAGCTAATTATGAGGATACTCATCTAAAATACTAAGGTTTCAGGAAGAAGCAACAAACTAGGTTGCTTAACAACCAAGAGAACACAAAACTTAATAAGGTCACTAGCATTTATGTAAATAGAAGTGTACAAAATCCAGCAAACATAAGAAGTATTTTGCAAGGATACACAAAATGCAGAGTTCCATGTTTAGCACATTATAATGTTGTATAAAATCAGAATAAAATGAAATTGATGAATGGATAAATGGATGAATGGATGAATGAGTGGTTGTTTGTTGTGAGGTGGCTCAAGTTGGTTTGACTCATAGTCATGCCAAGTAAAACAGTGAAAAGGGGCCTTGTCATAAATCAACCTCCAGTTATTATGTTAGAGCCCATTGCTGGAGCCACTGAATCAAGCCATCTCCTTGACAGTCTTCCTCTTTTTCTGAGTCTCTCCTGAATAGTTAGTTGAATGAATTAAAACTCAAACCACTGGGTAAAAAAGAAAGGACTTCAATGGCTGGTAAAAATGATGAGGCAGAAACTGGGGAGCAGGACAAATCCATCTCTCTCTGACTTTAGAACATCCCTGTAACAATCTGGAAATGAGCTGCAAAATCCACTCTCCACTTGCCTTGTTTAGGAACTTTGCAGAATTAATGCAGATGAACGGACCACTTCAATGTGAGATTTTGTGGCCTAGTTTTGATGACTTTTCAAAAGGCTTAAGGGCTATTTCCATGAACGCCACACTGTGTATGCCAACACAAGAACCCAGAAACGGAGAGTTCTATTGATAGAACCCAAACCAAACTCACTGCCCTCAAGACAATAGTAACCCACAGTGACCTACTGCTAGTGACTTCCTGTGGGTTTTCAGAGTCTGGAACTGTGCACGGAAGTGGAGAGCCTGCTTGTTTTTCTCCTGTGGAACTGCTAGTAGTTTTGAACCACCAACCATGCAGATTGCAGCCCAAAGCCTAACCCCTCCACCACCAAGGCTCTGTAATGAAGCTAAGGTCAAAATCATACTGGGATAAGTTGACATCCTGTGTCTCCTGGCACAGCAAAACCTGCCTCTGACCATAGCATGCTTGTCTACAGACCTCTAGGACAAATAGATTCATTGCTCACATAAGTTAGAATTGGTTATGCAAATACTCATATCGAAAAACATATCTATGCTCCTCTAGATAAAAGAAAATCAGTTAAGCAATTGCAGGATGCTGGAATAGGAAGAGATGGGGCATCCACTTTAATGATTAAAAATTTCTGTGAACTTTCAAATTAAACCAAAACACACTGGAAAAAAAGAGGGCAGAAGAGATAAAATCACCCTTGCAGTCTATATTGTGTATTTCCAATTTTCCATGGGCGGATAGAGCTCACCACATCTTCCTTTTTCCAGAAGGGGACAAGAAGCTAAAGGGCATAATTGACAAGGAGTCATTTGAAAGCAGCAAGAAGGTATGCATGTCGGTGAGAGAAAGGTGGTGGCAGAAATGAATCCTCCCATTAAGAGGAATTGGATATGCACTACCTTGACAGCTGGTAAAGGAAGCATGTCTAGAACAATGGTCTAAAGAATTTTCCTGAAACCTGATCCAAGGCCACTAATTTCACATGGGATGATGATACAACACACTCAGGTTGCAAACTTTTCCTCAGGCTTATGGGCAGGGGAGAGTATGTGGAAAGGGTGAATGGTGACACCTGATAACTGATCTTGGAGGCACAGGCACCAACAACTCAGTGGTCTTTAAAGTCATCTCAGTGTGGGTGGCTCTTCCATACAGAAGAGCCATGGATCCATACAGAATGAAGATGTGCTGAAGAAAAGGCTAAGAACACATGCAAGTGAGGGAACAGAAGGAAAAGATCAGCTTTGGAAGCAAAGTAAGCTGTGCTCCAACTCAATCATGTACTAGTTACATGGTTTGGGGGCAGTAACTAAACTGATGCTGCCAAAATTTCCCCATCAGTGAAGTGGGGGATGTGATCCTCTTTACCTTTCTGAGTTGTCATATAGACTTCAAACAATAAGTGTAGATTACCATGCTTGGTCTACAGTCAGTGCCAACTGGCAAATGCCCTTCGAATGGCAGTCAGTCTTAAAGAACAGTGCAAATCTCTGACAGCAGTGCTCTAGAAGTGTTTCTACAGAGATAAGGGACATGTTTGAAGTCCTCCAGAAGGAGAAGCAAATGGAATCCACTGCTGTTGGGTTGATTCCAAAGCAGATTATCCCTATTGGACAAAGAAGAATGGGTCCAAGGGGTTCCTGAGACTGAATATCTTTAGGGGAGCAGGCAGCCTTCTCTTTCTCCCAAGAAGTAGCTGGTTGGTTTGAAACACCCACCTTACACTTAGCAGCCCAACACTTCACCCACAGCTTCAAGGGGACTCCAGAGGAAGATATCCCCAATGAATTATTCCCTTCTCCACCTCTCAAAACACAATGTGCTGAACCAATGTCAGCATGCTTATTATCAGTAATATCTACCACCATCATTATCACAGCTGTCATGAAAGTGCCTCCCATTGGAAAGGACTTTTCTTTCACATCATCTCAGCCATCCCTGCCTCCCTGAACCAGGCACTGAGTCCTTGCTCTTGTCATCAATAGCAAGTCAGCTCTTCTCTGTGGCTCCACGACTTGCCATTGAATGTGAAATGTGTCTCCATGCAGAAACAAAAGTTTATCTTTTCCATCAGTTTTCAGAAGGTATCTTCTACTCCCGGGCTCCCTGTGTGTCCGTGTGATCGGTGCTAAGTAAAAGCTGTCCTGGGAACCAACCGCCTGTTTAGTTTCTATGCGGGTAGGTGGTGCTCGGTGCCGGCCAGCCAATTCCCACTCACAGCGACCTCATGTACAACCGACTATAGCACCGCCCAGTCCAGTGCCCTCTTCACAATCATTGCTAGTGTTGAGCCCTTTCTTGTAACTGCTGTGCCAAGTCACCTTATTGAGGACCTTCCCCATTTCTCAGTACAGCTCATGAGAGATGTGCTTTTCCAGGAACTGGGGTCTCTTGATAGGTTGCCCAAAATGTAGAAGACAGACTCTTGCCCTTCTCACTTTTGAGGAGCATGCTAACTGTACTTTTCCCAAGACAGATTTGTTTGCTTTTCTCACAGCCCATTACCTTTTCATTATCTTCACCAACACCACACTCGGTTGCATCAGTTCCTTGTGGTCTGATGTTCAGATCTACTTGGCCATGAAATGACTTGTTCAGGGTCTTCCTGTTATTTCACCTGCAGCAAAACTGGCACACATCAATAGGAATCTCATGTCTGTTCTCTCAGGTCTGCACAGGTGGCCAGCTAATTCAGGGGCAAGGGCAAGCATCTTCTTAGCAGCTTCCCTTTTCCACCATTGTGAAGCCATGTTTGGAGTTCCCCTAGTTCCCTTCCAACTTGTAATTCATGACCTCTATGATGATATAAACAACAGCCCCACCCCCAAACTCTCTGCCATTGAGTTCATGCTGACTCTTGGTGACTTTCTAGGACAGGATAGAACTGCCCCCTGTGGTTTTCTGAGATTGTAACTCTTTATAGGAATAGAAAACCCTGTCTTGCTCCCGTGAAGTGGTTGGTGGTTTTGAACTGCTGCCCTTGTGATTAGCAACCTAACACATAACCACCATGCTACCAGGACTCCTTTATGATGACATGCTTTTCAAAATTAAGGCAATAGATCCTTCGACAGTGGCTTGAAGGGGTCTGTGGGAGGTGTTTTCATATCATTGCCAATCTTCCTGTATTAATAGCTGTGGATATATCTGGAACAAGAAGAAAGAGTCATCCTGTCCGGAAGAAAGGGTGTAATAACCTGCCCTTCTCCCACAGGGCTCTTTCTGCGACTATGCATTTTCTACTGAAGTTGTATTCATGGAGTCCTTGATTCCTTTTTCTAATACCTCTGGGATCTTTCTCTAACCCATATCACATTAATAAGTGATAGGTATCAAGGAGTCCTGGAAGCATAGTGAGTTACACAATGGGCTTCTAATCACAAGGTCAGCAGTTCAAGAACACCAATCATGCTGCCAGAGAAAAGTGAGACTTCCTGCTCTTGTGAAGGATTAGAGTTTCAGAAACCCATTAGGGGAGTATCACCCTCTTCGAGAGGGTTGCTATGAAGCCGCGACCTGAGTAGCAGGAACTGTGGTCTGACGATGAGGGGATTTGAACCTACAGGTGCAGAGCACAAAGGCTTAGCAGTCTATCGCCTTAACCACTTGGCTACCTCATCTGTGGAGGGATACAAGAGGGTTGCATGAGTTGGAACAGATTCAATGTTGGTGAGTTGGGTTTTGAGATCCATCTATGAATCACCTCACAGTATTTCATGCTACCCTTTCTACAGCCTTGCGCAAGCCGTGTAAAGAGTATTATCCCCACTCTGTAAATGTAAACATGTTACACCTGAGAGACCCAGGAGCTTTTCAAAGGATATCCAGCTGTCAAGTAGCATTCAGACTCTAGAGTTTCTGTATTTTATTAGTAGGTGATGATTATTTTGAAAGAGTAATATTATTATTTATTTAAACTTCCTCTTGTGAGGGAGGTGGGGCAGACCTTGCTATCCCTACTTGACAGACAAGACGAAGACTCAGGTAGGTGAATGATTCAACCAGATCACCAGTTAGCAACTGGCAATAAAAGGAATTTGAACTTTGAAGTCTGGTGGAACTGGATTTGGGGATACTCTTGACCTTCTGGAAAGCCTTTCTAGCCTGTAAAATGGGGCTAATGACACCTTCTAGAGGCAGGTAGAGCCTATGAAATAGTCAAAAAGTAGGTAACGTAGCACCAGAATTTGACATGTGTATGATTAAGACAGACTCCTGCTTGAGACAGTTCTTTGACATCGAGACAGTTGTGTAGGTCTTTATAAATAGTGAAGCTGCTGCTACTGCTGAGTGAGCCCCAACTGAGGGTGACCAAACTCTGCTCCCCAGCATCTTCAAAGTTGTTTTTTCAGAATGAGATGATCAGGTCTTTCTTCCTATGCATCCCTGAGTAGGCTCAAAGCTTACAGTGAACCAGGTGTGGCCCATGTCTTCAAAAAAGGGAATAATAACCCCATTTAAGATGCCAATCAATGAGAGGTCTCAACGAAATACCTCATATCTGGAAGAAGCACACCACCCTGTGTGACTACAAGGTGTCAACGAGATTAGGAATCAGGCACCAAAGAACATAAAATCATGTTCTTGTATGCCCATCTTTGCATTGGGATCACTGAAGACAAATGCATGCATAAGCAAATGTGGTGAAGAAAGCTGATGGTGCCCGACTATCAAAAGATACAGCATCTGGGGTCTTAAAGACTTGAAGGTACACAAGTGGCCATCTAGCTCAGAAGCAATAAAACCTACATGGCAGGAGCACATCAGCCTGTCTGATCATGTGTCAAAGGGATAAAGGTATCAGGCATCAAAGAACTAAAAAATATATATATTATTGTAAAGGAGGGGGGGTACAGGTTAGGGACCCAAAGTCCGTCTGTAGGTAATGGACTTCCCCTTACAAAGGGGTCATGGGGAGGAGACAAACCAGTTAGGATGCAGTGTAGAAATGATGAATCATATAACTTCCCTCTAGTTCTTCAATGTTTCCTGCTTCCCACTATCATGATCCCAATTCTACCTTACAAATCTGCTAGACCAGAGGTACAAATAGGAGCGGGAAACATAGGGAATCCAGGACAGATGATTCCTTCAGAACCAGTGGTGATAGTGGCAATACTGGGAGGGGGAGGGGAGAGGGAGTAGAAAGAGAGAACCAATTTTAAGGATCTATATATTACCTCTTCCCTGGGGTACAAACGACAGGGAAGTGGATGAAGGGAGACATGGGACAATGTAAGATATGATAAATTAATAACACTTTATAAATGATCAAGGGTTTATGAGGGAGGAGAGAGTGGGGAGGGAGGGGAAAAGATTGAGGAACTAATGACAAAGGTTTAATGAGAAAAGCAAATGGTATAAGATGATAAGGGAAATGGATATACAAATGTACTTGACACACTATGGATTTATGTATGGATTTTGATAAGAGTTGTATGAGCCCACAATAAAAGGATTAAAAAATAAAATTTTTAAATCTTATGTCGGCACTATGAGTAACACGAGTATTTTTGTTGTTCTTGGCTATTGTTAATACCGAGCCCATATGGTTTCCTAGGTTAGACTGTTGATGGGAGAGATGGTCAGGAGGATCTTTTCTCCCCGGGGATGGCTGGTGGGTTAAACTACCTTGTAGTGAGCAGTCAGGTGTCTGAACACTCTGTCTTCAGGGTGCAAAGCTGCACACAGTGTGCCTTACAGACCTACAAACCCACTGACTTCAAGTCAAGCCCAACCCATAGCGGCCTTCTAGGACATTAAAGACCAGATGTTTTAAAATCAACAAGTTAAAAATCAAGCAACCAAATCAATGTGAAGGGGCGGGGGGGGTTGGGAAGTAGTAGAGACCCAAAACCCATCTGCAAACTAACACATGAAAGACCAGATAAACTCGGGATCTGTCCGCAATGTGCTATGATGGAGTAGAACTACCCCTTAAGGTCTTTAAGGCTCTTGATCTTTATGGAAGCAGGCTGCGCATGGAGCAGGTGACCCAAACCCGGTCTAACCCATTACCAATAACTTGTGATTCCTATTGTCTTCAGAGGGTGGGGTAGATCTGCTCCTTCAGGATTTCTGAGTCTGTCAACCTTTATGGGAACAGATAGTCTCATCTTTCTCCCTAGGAGTGGTGGGTGGGCTTGAGGGCTTGATCCACTAAGTTTGAGGTTATCAACCCAGTGTTGGTCCCATAGTGTGACCAGGCTTCTGGGGAAGAGGTAGAGGCCATCAGTAAGTGTTTATCCCTTTCCCCTTATGCTTTTGCCATGGAATCTACAAGTCAGGAAAACACCCTGACTCCGATGAGACCACCCTCCCCCAAGCTCCCACCTGTGTGAACACCAGCCTTTGAGAGGCAGGTCATAGAAGGCAAAAGATGCAATTTTCCAAAGTAATCAACGTACAGCCAGTCACAGGGGTATTCCTGATGCCCACAGCCAGATTGCAGGCAGTCATTTCTCAGTTACCTGTGACGCATTTTAATATAAGGTCAGTTCTCTGCACTTCCCTTTCCACGTTTGCCCAAAGCCTCCCCCAGAGGTCTGCATGGGATCTCTATGGAGCGGATGAGCTTGTCTGAGTACCATCCTGAGCAAAGCATAATGAGAAAACTAAATCAGCTACCACAAACAGGGTGTAATGTTTTTCCAAAGCCACATGTGGAGGGTATGGAATGTAGCCATATATGCTTTGTTCTTTCCAGCACTTCATTTGCTTTGGTGGATTCATGTCAATGCTACCCTTGATCTGTGCAGAAAATCAATAAGATCAGGTTGTAGGAAGGATTGCATTGTCTCTGCCGACTCTATGCGTTCCATTCTCAGCCTGTGTATCTGGGGATGTGAGGCAGTTGGGAAACCAGGGTTTCCTCCTGTTATATAATGAGGCCATAAGAGTGCACTGTAGATCCTAAGCCTAATTACTTCTGAGTTAGAAATAGACCAGAATAGACACAGAGAAGCCCACTGGGGAGGCCAGATGCCTTGTGTGGACTGTCTGTGAGCAACAGAACACCAAAAACAGGCTACAGACACAGGAGAAATCAACATGGTTGAGGCTCTGATCTGGACTTTTAGCCTCCAGAAACAACAGGAAAATACGTTTGAGTTCTTTTAAAATCTGTTTCAAAACCATTTTATAGGGAACTAATACAGAGATCATCTCATTCCATAGTTCAATCACATCAAGCAGTGCTGTACAATTGTGACCACAATCCATTTCAAAACATTCACATCTTTCTTAAACTCCTGAGTATCAGCTCCCTTTTCCCCACTCCCCCCTCTCGCTGTACCCCACTTGTGGTTTTTGTATTGTGGCAGGACCAGGTAAGCTTTGGAGACTCATGACTAGACTCCTCACCTGCCATGGGAAAGATATCTAGGATTGATTCCCTGCACCTCCAGGGTAGCCTCCACCCAGCTGTCCGCAGAGATGGGTGTCAGTGTGCTTCTAGACGGAAACAAGGATTACTGGATTTTTTTTTCTCGTGGTTGTTGCTTTTCATGTGGGTGGCTCTGGTATGAGATCCTCAGTCCCAGTGCCCTGGTAGTGCAAAATCTTCATAATTTTGAGAGGGCAATGACATGAGAGTCTCATAAGGCAACAGAAGCTCCCATCACACACACAAACATAGCCTACGTGTACGGGCATTTCCTCCATGGCGTTCTTTAGGGGGTGCCATTGTTAAGAAGCACTGTCCTGACATGGTGGATGAAAGAGAGAGGGCATGAACCTGCTGTTGGAAACATCTGGAAGCCATGCTGATGGGTACCTCTTTCCATTTACATGAGCCTAAGTGAAGAGCAGTTTCTCCTCAGGGATATGGATGTGCCATGCTTGCCCAGGTGAACTCACAGGGTTGTGAGGGCCATATAAGGTCCTAGGTATGAAAGTAAGCTGCGAATCCACACGTCATTGGATGCCTCCGCTTTGGAGTTCTGCCAGCCCTTGTATTCTCCCTGAAGGCTTCCAAAGCCAGCATGAAGATGGCTTCTTTCTGTTGTCACTGATTGTCTTCTGTTTGAGTCGGATAATATTTTGAGGCAGTCCCTTTTTCTCTGTATATATTTTCCCATCCCTTTCTACTCCTCCCCTGCCACACACTCATAAACAAGGAGTAGAGGGTTCTTTGTCTTCTACCAGAAAGGAAAGCCGACAATGAGAAAGAGAGGAGGCTAGTAGAATTATGGTGTATTTTGAAGGTAGTGCTAATTTATTGTCAATCATGGAGAAGCTGTGAGCTGTGAGAGGATAACGTGGATTGTGAGGTCTGGAAGTAGACATATCTTAGGTGATGGTGACTCAGGAAGGAGGAATACGAAATTTGGTTTAAGCCATCTTAAGTTGGAGCTGTCTGTGAGATATCCTCTTGGAGAGTATGAGAAGGGAATTGGATAAATTGGTTTGGAGCTAGGGGGAAATGTTCATGCTAAAGTGAAGAACGTGTTCCTATGGAATTTGACAGCATGAGGTGAGAGGAGTGTGCCGCGGACCTGAGTGTGTGTAGGAAAGAAAGAACTAGAAAATGTCGGTGAGCAAGCGGTTGGCCAGAAACAGGAAATGAGGTAAGATTGGCACCTGAAGTAAAAGAGAAATACAATTTTTAAGAAGTGAAGTCCTAATGGTGAAAACAATGGTTGAAGAACGAATTGGTTATTCAGCAATATCCAGTGTCATAGGAAGATACAACAAGGACAAAGAGTTGACTCTTAGGTGGAGCAACACAGAGGTCATTTTGTCGACATCGACAGTGGCTGTTTGAGTAGCTGGATGAAGAGAGGAGGTGGCCAGAGAGGAACAGAGGGAGGGTTTTAGGTGCAGGGAGACGGCGTGTTAGGCCCAAGGCCCGTGCCATGTAGTCAGCATGCAGGAGTTTGTGCCATGGTAAACTGGAGCAGGACTCCAGTCCCCAGTCCAGAGTCAACAGGGATCTCGGAGGGCCTGACTTGACACCCTGTTGAGTTTATCAAGGGATCAAGCTGACAGGTGGAGAAAGACCAATGTAAGAACCAGGTCAACCCCTAGCTCCTCAGAATCAAAAATAAAAAGAAATGTGGAACTGTAGTGGCAGTGAGCTCACCTTTGTCCTGAAGGACCTGACTCTTGAACCAGATCTCTTTAAATAGCCTCCTCTGCCGAGGCTGAGTCTGCTGTCAACGTCAAGCGGCCTCAGCTGTGGGGCTTGAAGTGGAGGAAGCAAGGAGTCAGGCACTAAATCGGCTCAGAGAGGCATGTGACAGCAAGACTCTGACAGTTGCTGAGACCCCTCTGCCTCCTGGCCCCCTTCCATCTGCCTCTTCCTCGAACCAGGCCACCAGCACGTGAAGTTGGGGAAGTTGTCTGACCTGTGGTTTCAAGGTGATGCTTCAAATGTGACTGCTGATAACTTGACATTCAGTACATATTGGTGGATTAAAAAAATTTTTTTTATTTATGTGTATGTGTGTAACTGCTGGTATTGGTGATCATGCATTTCATGGTATCCTAATAGATTTTTGTAGCACCTATATGATTTCTTACTTCAATATATTCATTCTCTCATCAGGTGTTTCTCAAGAACATGGTATGTGCCCAAACCAAATCCACTACCTTCAAACCAATGCCCACTTATTGTGACCCTACAGGACAGGGTAAAATCACCTCTGTGAGTTTCTAAGACTGTAATTCTTTATGGAAATAGAAAACTCCATCTTTCCCTATAGGAGTATGTGGTGGTTTGGAACTATTGACCTTTCAGTTGGCAGCCCAATGTGTAACCACCATGCCATCAGGGCTCCTGCTATGTACCAGGCATATATATATTTTTAAGCACTTGAATGAGTCCTTTCTAGTACAGTTCCTTTCATTGTGCAGGTTATCCATGTTACTTGCTCCCAATGATCCTATTGCTTAATAAAGAAATTGACCAGTTCCTTAAAAAGCCTAAGTTAGCTAAGGAATTTGATTGTTGTTCAAATAAGTCTTAAGAGACAACTGATAAAGCAGTGGAGTTGGAACTAAAAAGCCCTAATGTTGATTGCAAGGGCAACTGTTCACTAGCTGAGAGTCTAAGAGAATAAAAAAAACCTATTTCAGGAATAGATAAACCGAGGATGCAAACCCCCCTTGATGGGAGTATTTGTGAGGCACACATGGAATAGTCTTGTTATTGCTGTTATTCACATCTAAGCAGTGCCAAGAATCTGATTTGGACCCAAATCCATTGGTCGGCCAAGATGTCAAGCCACTTTCCCCTGGTTCTTACTTTGTTGACCTTTTTTAAGTCTGTCTGGGATTATCATGTGTGCTCTTGTCCTCCTTGGTAGATCTATGACAAATGGTGAGTTCAAGTAGAAGTGTGTATTTAGGAATGAAGATGTACATTTCTTACCCTGTATCATGCCAATGGATGGTATAATGTAAAGAACTTGAGACCTGGTTCTAGCCATAGTTATGGGTTATAACCCATAGAAACTGTGCCATATAAGCCATAGAAACTGTGTTAGTCTGGGTAGACCTGAGAAGCAACCGTATAAGCACACATATGTATATAAGGGAGAGGTTTATAGACTAGAGGAATGTAACATTGAGGAAGCATCCCAATCCAGTCCATGCCCACAAGTCTGATATTAGCCCATATGTCCAATACCAGTCTATAAAGTCTTCAGATTCACGAGGCACATGCAATGATGTTGCTTGCAGGACAATCACAGGCCAGCAGGTAAGAAAGTCTTAGGATTCAGTGGTGTTGCAAATATCTCAGCACTGGCGGGGACCTCTCTGTGGCGTCTCAAGCATCTCAGCACTGGCAGGAGTCTCTATGTGGCTTTTCCCACTTCAGAGGCCTGTTTCCATCAGGGTAAGTCCATGTGACTTCTCCTCAGGGATGTCTCACAGGGAATCAACCTTGTGTCTTATCAGGAGAGCATCTCCAAGGGACTGAACAGGAGTCTCTCACCTCCAAGGGAGAAACACAGCTTGATTTCTCAGAATTCTCAGGAGAAAGCCATGCCCACACAGAGGTCTCATTGGCTATCTCCAGATTGACAGGCTAGACTCCCCCTGTACACTCTTCATCCTCAAACCGACACCAGATTAGGTGACTTCCACAGGAACTAAACCACTGTTTCCTAATTTCTATGAGGAGAGAAGAGACCCACCCGATAGGATTGTTGTGAAAAGCTCATATAATGATAAGTGTAATGAAAATGGCACCCTGGGGCTGCTGGTCCCTTCTCCTTACCTTTATTCAGCTTCATACTGCTACAAGAATCACACACACACACACACACAATCTTCAGCACATGTCTGAAAGCACATCATCTCCTCGTAATATTTCCCACATACTCTGGCCCTGGCCTCTTTTGTTTGCTCCTATGCAGAGTCCTGGGATCTGCAGACCTGGAGGGAGATAAAGCTAGTCTCAGAGGAGTAGTTCCCAAGGAAGGGTTTAAGATCATGTATTAAGCTTAACATGGTCTCTACATCTCTCAAAGTGGATGACCGTCTTACTTAAAACATGGAAATGAATATTGAAAGGACCCTCCAGGTTCCTTAGCCTTCAACCCTGAAGAGTGGCTTAAAGAAAAAAGGAGGAAAGTGAAACCAAAATGGACTTGGAGTCTTATGACAAACAAACTCACTTCAAATAATACCACACAAAACAAAAAGAATATTAAAAGGAAAAAAATATATGCTCTTTTATGAACACAGCCCATGTAGAATATGGTTCTCCCAAACTGTCTACTCCTTCACACATTGATGCTATGTGAACCCTACATGCTATCTATGGTACATGCATGTGCCTGTCATATACATGTGCATAGTATATGCAAAAATATAGTGTGTCAAAGGTAGGAAGGGTGTGTTTGGTGTTTGGAGATCTGCCCAAACTTCCCTGAAGATAAAGAAATCACTTATTACAGGTGTTGAAGTCACATAGGCAGTTGGAGAGACAGTTTTAGCTCAGGACAATGAGTTATTCAAGAGTGAAGTTAACTTGATGGATTCCCATCTGCTACACAGGGTTCTGGCCCTTTTCTCACCTCCAAAGAAGTGATTTTTCATCCAAGGAGAAACTTGTCACACCTTTGAGCTGCCCAGCCATAAATCTCCTTTCCACCAACTTGCTAATAGTTTTCCTCACCACCTTCCTTGATGTTCCAGAGTAATTGTTATGAAATATGGCCTTGTTCTGTCTCTCTCACCTGCACCCCTTCCCCTCTGTCCTCTGAAGGTCCTGGGGCGGGTAGAGGCTCTGGGTTTGTCACTGGGCATCCATTAGAAGCACAGCAGGTGCCCTTACCAAGCAGGTGACATCCTGTTGAAATGAGAGGCACCACTAAGCATCCTTGAACACAGAGAGTGGAAAGTTCCTTCTGCCCAAATCACAGCATCTGGTGGCTTCTACTTTGTGTGATCTTTCTTGGAGGAGCTGCAAGAAGAGCCCCAGTAACCCATGCGACAGAACTGCTCTGGTATGCATCTTTAATGTCACATAGAAATAAGGTTGAGCATCTTGAATGATTCAGCAGAGTCCTGGGTTAAAATGTTGACAGATATATCTTATGGAAGTCACTGCTTATTGGAATTACCCCAAAGCATATTTTCTCTGAGAAGAATACCGAGAGAAATGGCTCTGCCGGTGGTTCAAGATGTATGGCTATATGTCTTTCCTATTCCTTATGAAGACTGAATTTCAATGAGTGGCCAAGAAACTTTTTAGGCCAGCATAAGCCCCCTGCCAGACTTGAAAGCCCAAGTGAGGTCTGGTCAAAGCTCTTAACTATTCAACTGAGAGCCTAAAATGTCAACTAAGGGATTATAAAACCATCTTTCATTTGGAGAACTCATCTCCATGATCCACATCTGAGTTGCTGGACACCACCAACAGCATCTTGCTGCAGTATCTATAACTTCAATCACTGTGATTTGGTATCATATATGCACAGTTGTCTTTCTATTCTGTGATAGTGAACAGTCAGCGGAGACACACAAGTCTGTGTGTAACTAGTCATGGGAGATCAGTATAAGACCTTACAAAGTACTCTGGATTGCCAGGCTCTCTGCTATGTACTGGGGATATAAAGTAAGAGACAAAACCCCCACGCTCGATGCAAACAGTCAGACCAACCTTGAAAAAGAAGAGCAGAGTCAGAGTAGTCACACGTTCCAATTTCAAAACTTGCTACAAAGTCATAGTAATTCAAACAGTGTGGTACCAGACACAAAAGTGCCAACATTATGTGATTCCACGCCCATGAAATAAGGAGATGCTTAGAGTCAATGAGCAGTTTCCTGGCATAGAGGAAAACAGAGACTGGAAAACTAATGCTAATGGTTACAGAATTTCTGTTTGTGTTGATGGGAACAAAGACAGAAATAGATACTGGCGATGCTTGCACAACAGTGAGGCTATAATTATAACACTGAAGTGAACGCTTTAAGATGGTCACATAGCAACATGTATATAACATGTCTATATTGATAAATATTTTTCTACAATACAAAATTTGGATGAGACAAATGTGTTTGTTGAGAACAAAAAAGGCTCTAAACACTTACTGATGAAGATTAAAGAGTACAGTTTTTGCAGTGCATACTGCAGATTGACACTGGATTGAACCATACTTTGTTGATGAGCAAACAGGGCCTTAAAAGCTTGAGAGTGTCCATCGGAGGTGCAACTGTTGGTCTCTTTCGATCCAGAGAAAAGAAGAGTGAAGAAGACCTCAGACACACGAGCACAATTAACCCAATGGACTAATAATGGACCATATAAATCTCAACGTCCAAGTTCCCAAGACCAGAAGAATGAGATGGGGCCAACTCCTACTATTAACTGCTCTAAAAGGGATCATATTAGAAGGACATAGGTAAAGGGGGGGTGCGGGGGGAGATGTGGAACAGAACTCAAAAATTTTATTTAGTCTAATAACAATGTTCAGAAGGCAGGAAGGGGTGGAAAGAAGGAGGATTGGAAATGGGTAGCACAAGGATAAAGTTGGGTGAGTGATGTTGCATTGTGGGGTTTTCATTCCAATGACATGAAACAAAATGTGAATTATCATACAGCGTACAAATAATTTTCCCATGAACCTTAGGCCAGTTTACAATGAAAAGTTAAACAAACAAACCAAACAAACAAACAAACAAAGACTATAGCCTTCATGATGGATAATACCTCAATGTAAAGAAATCCACATTTGTCACCACTGGACCAATAAGGACCATCATGACAAACAGAAAAACAAAGTTTTTTTGATGTGGTCATTGAAATGGTAAAAAATTTCATGTACTGGGAACCACAATCAACCCTCAGGGATAGAACAATCAAGAAATCAAAGCATTGTATGGGGTAAATCTGCTGCAAAAGATCACTTTAAAGTGTTGAAAAGCAAAGATGTTTCTTTGAGGATGATGGGAGCACTTAAGTCATAGTATTTTCAATGACCTCACAGACATGTGAAGGTTTGGCAAGAGATGACACTGGAAAATAATCTATGCCTTGAAATGATGACGTCAGTGAAGAACGTGGATGTTACCACAGATGGCCAGAAGAACAAAGAGCCTATCTGTCTTAGAAGAAATATCATCTGAATACTCCATAGAAACAAGGTTGGTAAAAAAAAATTGCCTCACGTACTTTGCACATGCTATCAGGAATAACTGGTTCCTGGGAAAGGACAGCATGCTTGATAAAGTCAAGGGTCAGCAAGAAGAAGAAAACCCTCATGGAGGTATATTGACCCAGTGGTGGCAACAATGGGCTAAAATGGAATAACTACATGTGGGGCCACTATGATTTAGAGTTAACTCAACTGTACCCAAAAACAAGAACAAGAAGCTTGAAGGAACCAAAGAGTCATAAACTTATATTGACTTCAAGGACAGTAGCATCTTTGATAATCCAGGCCTAGTCTTAGCTCGTGGGTTCCTTGGCTAAGCCGTCTTGGCTCCTGGTCACTCAGTAACTGGAAGCTGGAAAATTAGGATCTGATAGGATTACTGGAACAATTGCTTGAGCAATGATTTCTGCATGATAGTTAATGCCTAACAGTTGAGTTCCAATATTTCAATAGTGTAATATGAGCATACATTGAGACAAGTGACCAAAGTCAAAATTAGGTTCTGATTATACTTGCCCATTTCTAAGAGTGACACCAGCCCAAATTAACTCCCTAAAAGTTTTCAAGTTCTTCTCCTGGGCCAGGCATTTTGTTAAGAGCTCTATATGGATCATCGCATTGAGTCTCTAAATCTCCAAAGTCAGTACTATTATTATTTCCCATTTTATACTTGAAGAAGATGAGCTTCAAGCCAACACTCAAGTCCAGGACGTCTGGAATCAATCAGCCTCTCATCGCAAGCATCACAATAAAACATTTTCTCCATCATGCAAGATTGATTCAGACATATTACATCTTTCCCTGATGAATACTGCCACATCCTAAATGGTGATAGTGCACCCACGTAGCCTAATTTATCTAAAAGAACAGTGAAGTTCTACAGCAGGGAGTAGGGAAGTCACAGATGACAGGATATGAGGTCAACATTAGCAAAGAAACAAAAAGGATAATCCCCAGTTCTCACTTTGATCCATTTCTTCACCACCCTCTGTATGTAACACTACTGAGTGGGATTTAAACATGAGTCTTCTTTCCTATCCTAGTGATGAACTCAAGAAGAACTTAGAAATCTGTGGAGAGGAGGGGGAGGAATAAGAATCCATGAAGGCATAGTGATTGAAGGATGTGGCTGCTGATTTGGGGGGCTGCTAACCCAAAGGTCAGCAGTTTGAATCGACCAAACTCTGCTGGGTGGAAACAGAGGTGTGACAATTTGTTCCAGCTCTAGAAAACCTATCAGGCAGTTCGATTGTGTTTCATAAGGAGTCATGGTGCTGAGAGGATTACACCCTGGGCTGCTAATTGCAAGAATAATGGTTCGAAGCCACCAGGTAATCCACGGGAGAAAGAAGAGAGTTTCTGCTTCCTTAAAGATTTGCAGGCTTAAAAAGTCAGCGGGTCAGTTCTACCCTGCCCTATAGGGAGGGCCCTTAGGAGTCAGAATCAACTCAATGGCAGGTAACAGTCTGTGTATTCCAAAGGGTCACGAAGTGTCAGAATTGGCTCCATAGTAATGGCTTACAAACAAAACAAAAGACTCCCTGCCATTAAGTCAATACTGACTCAGAGTGGCCCTCTAGACCAGGGTAGAAATGCACCTGTAATTTCCTAAGGCTATAATCCTTAATGGGATTAGGAAGCCCCAACTTTCTGCCAAGGAGCAGTTGGGGGTTTTAAACCTTGGACCTTGCAGTCATCAGCCCCATGTGTAACCACATGCCACCAGAATTCCTTGTAATGGGTTAGTGGGATAAATAGATATGTAGTTCAGTGTGCGGGTTAAATGTAGTCCACCTCTTGCAATACCCAGGTCACCCCTTTCATCCTTCCTTTCCAGGTTAACTCCTTATTCTTCAAGATTCAGTTTAAGGGTATCATCCTCTAAAGAACCATTCTTAAACTCCAGGCTTAATCAGGTGGCCCTCCTCTCTATCCCCCACGGTCACCACCTCATAACTGTCTATGGGGTTTGTGATGTTGGACACAGGGCTATGAACTCCTTTAATACAGCGACTGTAACTTACTCCTTTTTGTTTACTTTGAATGTAACAAGTGTTCAATGAATGAATGAATGAATGAATGAATGAATGAATGAATTCTTGCCCAGGTCAGATAAAGTCTGCTTACAACTAGAGATCACCTGCTTAACCTTAACCACCAGCCCCTTAGTTGTGTTACAGAGCACAACCATCCTCCCAGCTGGAAGAAGCAGACACTGTCCAACAGAAATGGAAACTCAAAAGGTTGGTGTAGACCAACAAGTCCAACCTCTTCTTTAAAAAGATAGAGAGAGAAGCTGAGTGTAGAAACGTGTCTTTCCCCAAAGTTGCAAAGATGATCGGAGGTACAGCTGGGGTGGGAACCCAGAGTGTCTGACTGCCAAGTCAGAGTTCTCTGTCCTGTCACTTACATTTGTGTCCAGGGAAGCGCCTGTGGCCTTGTACGTGGGTCAAACCACTTTTCCTGATAGATGGTTTCATCTACACTGAAGGGTTTCTCAAATAAATGAAAGGAAAAGTTGAAAGCAGTTTCATTTTCTCACATCTTATGGGGAAAACTCACAATGTTTGGTCCTTGGTCATGCTCAATCATCACTTCTAAACGATTTCTTTAGAAGATGCTTAAAAAATTCAATTACTCCAAGGTTTTGTTTATCTTTTTCCCAATCACTCAATGTGCAAGAGGAATAAAAAGAAAATGTGTTAGAGGCAGCTTCCTACCTGGAACTGGACAGTTGAGCACATCTGCCAGAAGAAAACTGCTCATTTCAGCCAGAACTTTTTGAATAGATTTTCAGTAAATCTATTCAAAGGAATAAAATTGCTGTTCTCCCCTTTAGTAGAATACACTGGCAGCCCAAAAAACTATTTTGCTGATGGAAATGCTAGCAAGAAGTAATGGACATGTAGCCTGCAGCCAGGAAACGAACCCCAAGACCCTCCAGTTGTTAAAAAGCCAAATATTACTTTGGGAGTGAAGAGCTTAGTACAGTTCACATAACAGTTTTATGTGAAGCACTAGTGGCCAATACAGTAAAACCAAAAAAGAACTAACCACAAAGTTGTGGTTCAAACCCATCAGTCACTCCATGGAAGAGAAATGAGGCCATCTGGCCCGATAAAGACTTACAGTCCTATCAACCCTAAGGAGAAGTTCTGCTCTTTCCTCCTGGGTCCCTATGGGTCAGAATAGAGTCAATGTCAGTGGACTTGTCTTGCTTTGGTAAATTGTTATGGGAGCAGACTGTCAAATCTTTGTTGTTAACAGAAGGGAGGGAGGGAGATGAAGCAGCAGGTGAGATGGTAGAAGACAGTATAGGAGGAAGAAGAGAAATCAAAAAGGAGGTAGGGCAAGCTATTAGGAGACTGAGATGTTGCTTGAAGTCTTAACTACAAAAGTGATGACCCAAAATGTAGACTCTCAGGAGAAATTTTTAATGTACATGTATTTGGAGCAGACTATACTCTAGGTGCTGGGTGTGAAGGTGCAAGCAAATGGGGAAAAGAATTTTAAAAAGAAATCCACCCTCATCAAATTTGCTTTCTAATACGAGATGCACACACATACAACACACATGCAGCCATGTTGTGATATGTTGTGATTCGTATTCTTGAGAAAAACTCCAGGAGAAAGGCTCTGAGGAGAGGGACTGCACTGAGAAGAAAGTGATTTTGAAATTGGGTGATCGTGATGGCTGTTGCTGAGAAAGAGACATTTGAAGGAAGGTGAAAAGGGTGAGTGGAAGCAGCAGATGGACAGAAGTGGTAAACATCCCAAGCACAGAAAAGGAGACCTATCATTTCCTGATATGTCCATGGAGCAGCAGGAAAATGAGAGTGTCTAGAGTATTGAGTATAATGGGGAGAGTAATTGAAGCTGGGGCCCAAAAGGTGTAGGGGGACTGTCAGAGGGCCAGGCTCTTTGTAGGACCCTCCAGGCTGCTATAAAGACACTGGCCTTGTAATCAGAAGCAGGTGAGCAGCATTTTGGTGAGCAGCAGGTGACTGGAGCATTTTGAACAAGAGGAGTGGCTTGATTTGGCTCCAACTTTTAAAGATGTTAAGAAAGAGTTGTAGCAGAGGTTGGAGGGAAGCATGCAGAGCAGTTAATCGTGACTGAAATGATCCATACATGAAATTTTAGGGGAGCACACAGTCTTTCTTCTACAGAGTGACCGGTGAGTTTGAACTGCTGACCTTATGTTCAATAATAGCAGTGCAGTGCTTACCTAAGAGTGCCACCAGAGACTCTTATACAAAGATATAAGGGTTAGTATTCCAATATATACTTAGAGACATAATCTAAGAGAAGGTATTTGAATAGGTCACTGGGAGAAATGTAGAGCCTATGGATTTAAATTTGTATCTACATGTTACTTAAAACCCTGAAATAGAATGAGATCATTCAGGAAAGAGCAACCATTCAAAAAATGGAACTGCAAGTATTTAATGTTATAATGTGAATACAAAAATGGCAAATACCCTTGTAGTATATGCACCAGGCATTGTTTCAAGTGTTTTCACATATTAATTTATTTAATCATGACAATGTCACAAATTGGGTGCTATTAATGTGGCCTGTCCTACAGATGAGAGAGCAAAGTTAAGTATTTTCCCCAAGATGGTACACAAACTGAATTGTGTGATCATAATTCAAAATAAACTGTGTAGCTCTAACAAAACTCCAAACCAAGTCCTCTGATATCAAGCCCATTCAAGCTCATAGTGATCCTGTAAGATGCAATTGAACTATTCCTCAAGTGTCTGCAACTAAGCAGGCAGTCCCATCTTTCTCCCAAGGAGTGACTAGAATTTTTGAACCACAGCCCAATGCTTTAACCATGTCTCCATCATGAATCCTCATAAAGGTTCAGAGTCTGGGATTTTAAGCTGAATATTGCTTCTCCTGTAACTAAAGGTGAGGTGCTGTCAAGAGGGGATAATGAGAAAGGACAACCAGGAAAATAGAGAACAAAATCAGTGTCCTGAAAGCCAAATAAAAACGGATTTCAAGGAGGATGAGAGTGATTTCCTATGTCAATACTACCAGTAGGTCAAGTGAAGATGGCAACAGGGAAGTCACAGTGACTTTAACAAGAGCACTTACAGTGGTGGTACTAAAATCCAGATGCCAGTGCGTTCATGACAGAGGTAGAGTTTAACAGTTAGCTCTGACAAGCTTTGAGAGAATTTTTGCTCTACAGGGGAACATAATAGGGCAATAACTTAAGGGAAGTGGAATCAGCTGGACATTTATTTTAAAGATAAGAGAAAAATAGCATAAAATTGTTGAAAATGATGCATCAGAGAAGGAGAAATTGGTGATGAAGGGCCTTTCATCCACATAAGAAGGCAGGGGCATCATCTACTTACACAGATACTCGTTGTGGAATAAAAGTGTGATAGGATTTGGACAACATTCCCTTTAGATTGTATCTATTTTCAGTTTTTATGCCTCAATTTCCTTAACCACAAATTGGGAATTATCATGTATCTTCCAACGTTATTGTGAGGATTGAGTGGGATGACATATGTAAAATGTTATTTTGTCACCTGATATAACCTGTGGACTCACTATAGCAATCGTTTCATCACACTTCAATAAGAAATAGTTGCTTGTCATTGCACCTTGACCTTTTGGCCAATATCAAGTAGAGAAGGGATTATTAGTTATTTTGTTAGGTTGGGTTGACTAGAAAAAACAAATCCAAGGACACTCATATCTGTGTATGAAAAAGCTTTATATCAAAAAGTAGTTATATATCAGGAACACATCCCAGCTCAGTCCAGATCAAGTCCACAACCCCAATACTAGTCCATATGTCTGATACTCATGCATCCACAAACAATGATGCAAACGGCCAGAAGATCACAAGGCAGTAGGTTGAAAAGTCTTGGGCTTCAAATGGTGGTGGAAGCATCACAGAACTGGTCTCCTAGTGGTTCATCAACAGGAAGGTGAAGCAGAGAGGGAGGTTCCCAGGAGAAGGTCACAGCCACAAAGAGGCATAGTCAGGCTGTGACCTGATTGACAGGCTAGACTCCACACCTAATTTTTATATCTTCAAGTTGACATGAAATTATGTAACCACCACACTTGCTGCTGGAATCAATCATTCCTGTCGGCTCGCACTTACAATGTCACAGACACTACGCTAACGATGTGGCTCAGATTCCTCAGGAAACATTCCCTCGATGCTGTCATTGAGTGGGTTCCTACTTCTGAAGCAAACGAAGCACTGCCCTCACAGTGGCTGAGTTTGAGCTCATTGCTGCAGCCACTGGGTCAGTCCATCTTGTGCATGTTCCCTTCTTTTTCACTGTCCTTCTGCTTTCCTAAGGACAATGGCTTTTTCTGGGAACTGGTCTTTCCTGATAACACATCTAAAGTATATGAAGTCTCGCCCTCCTTCCTCCTAAGGAGTATTCTAGCCATTCTTCTGTCAAGACAGATTTGCTTGTTCTTTGAGTAGTCTTGTCAATAGTCTTCTCCAGCACCATGGTTCAAATGCATCAAGCTTTTTGGGATCTTCCATATTCTATATCCAACCTTCTTATGCGTTTGAGGTGATTGAAACACCATGACCTGTGCCACTTAGTCCTCAGTGTAGCCTCCTTGCTCTTCAGCACGTGAAATAAGTCATGCAGAGCACATTTATCCCAATGCATCATTTGAGGTTAGTGGCACCTTATTGAGCCTTGTCTAGTTCTTAGATAGAACCAATATGGAATTTGGTTGATTGGTTATTTCTTTTACTCTTTGGTCTTCCTTCTAGACCTCACCTTTTTTATTAGCCCCATGAGAAAAGTTTGCATAGTTCAGATGTTGGACATTTATTCATTCAGATACATTGGGAAAGTGGAGACAGATGGTTTTGACCAGAGCCAACTTTTCCTCTAACATCTTTTGTGATGTAAGATTAAATGTGGGTGGCCTAAACCATTCGCTAACCCTGGGATTAGTTGACATTGGTGTCACTGAAACTAACTCGACATGGTCAAGATCCTTTCGAAGAGCAACTGGCATCACCCAAAGCTAAGACAGAATACAAATTCTCTTGACGGTGAGGAGTGGGAGAAGATAGCAATATCTACATTCTGATCATACAGGTTCTCAGCTGGGGAAAGATAAGTTAGGATTAGAGTGCCTCAGAGGTAGACACTGGCATTTGCATTAATGGATTTTTTCATCACTCAGGTATACTTTCTTTTTTTTGGGGGGGGGGTGTTTTTTTTAATGAATCATTTTATTGGGGGCTCATACAAATCCCATCACAATCCATACAAACATCAATGTATGCAGGCCACATTTGCACACTTATTGCCATCATCACTCTCAAAACATCTTCCATCCATCCAGGCCTCCAGTATCAGCTTCCTATATTTCCCTTCCTCCCCCCCCTTGAACACTTAGTAATTTACAAATTGTTATTATTTTCATACTGTACACTGTCCAATGTGTCCCAACACTCACTTCCCTGTTGTCCATGTCCCAGAGAGAAGGCTACATGTACATCCCTGAAGTTGGTTCTCCCTTTCTATTCCACCATCCCTCCACCCTCCTGTTATTACCACTCCTATTACTAGTCTTGAGGGATCATCTATCCTAAATTTCCCATGTTTTCAACTTCACTGTACATCTCCTGGTCTAGCTAGGTTTATGTGGTAGAATTGGGGTCATGATAGTGGGTGGGCGGCAGCATTTGGGAACTAGAGGAAGGTTGCGATAGGCTGGACAAAGAGTCTGGAGGTGAAAATGACAGGACTGATGGTTCCAGGATAGGGAATATGGGAAAGGGGGAGGAGGGGGAAAGGTGGTGATGTCGACTAGCCCAGGAAGAAAGGAATAACAATTGATACAAAATCAGTGACAAGGTGGGTGAGAGAAGGCTGATAGGGATTAAGACTAATGTAACAGAGAGAAAATACTGAAACCCAAATGGAGATTGAGCATGATAGTGGGACAAGAGGGAAGCAAATGGAAATAGAGGAAGGAACTTGGGGATAATGGGCATTTATAGAGGTACAAATACAGGTATGTACATAGGTGCATGTATTTATCAGTGACGATGGGGAAGTAGATTAACGTGCAGACTTACAGGGTTAGTAGTAGGACAACAGATGGGCATTAGACCTCCACTCAAGTAATTCCTTGGTGCAAGAATACGTTCTTTCTTTTAGTCTTTGAAATTAGTACAGATTTTCCAACTGCAAACCCCTGTCAGTTAGGAGAAACCCGAGTCCTCCATCCCAGAGAACATCAACGAGAGTAGAGTCCCATCCTGTTCTCATAGGTCTGCTTCTCAGGGAAGCAGTTGGGGGCCAGGTCTTTTTCTTGCTAGGAGAAGGGTTGTGGCTTTGTGTTGGACAGCTAATTGCAAGGTCGGCAGTTTGAAACCACCAGTTGCTCCTCGGGAGAAAGACATGGCTTTCCATTCCCATAGAGCTTACAGTTCTGCCCTGTCCTGTAAACTCGCCCTGAGATGGCATCTACTCCATGGTAAAGAGTTTGGTTTTGGTTTTTGGTGACCAATGCGGTTCTCACAGCAGAGTAATGAACACCTCAGCCTTCTCTTGAACTGGAGACCTGAGGATTAGAACTTTGTCCTAGAGGTGAAGCATTGCCACCTATGTCCACAGAGGGAGCAATAAGCCCATGTGCTCCTGAAGTTATAAAATAGAAACACAAGGTAGAGAGTCATTGAAGTGAGTTATACCCTTGTAGCTGTTGCATCTGATTCTGACTCATGGTGACATAAGTGTATGTCAACTTGAAGAGGTAGGAAACGGTGTCCAATCTGTCAATCAGGTCACGGCCTGATGGGACCTCTTTTGAGAGAGGGACCCCTCCCCCCTTCTCTGCCTTCACCTCTCTACTACGAATCATGGAAGCTGCTGGAGCCCTGCCATGCTTCCACAGACCTAGGATCCATGTGACCTTGCACCCACTGGCCTGTGGTCTTGCACTCTGCCCTGTACCACTGTATGTGGGTCAGTGAATTTGAAGAGGGATTTCTGCACTGCTACCAGACTTGAGTTGGACTGCACTGGGATATTTTCTTCAGATATAATGACTTCTTGATGTAACGCTCTTTTTGACACATATGAATACCACTGGATGTGTTTTTCTAGTCAACCTGGCCTAACTGCCTCAAAGGGTCTAAGAGATTGTAAATCTCTACAGAAGTAGACCGCTTCACCAAGGTTTCTTTCTGCACAAGGTTTCTGCACCAAGGTTTCTTTCTGAGGTGCCTACTATGTGACATCCATTCAGCTGGATGCATGCACCTGTCAGATCACTTCCCAAAGTTTGGCAATGTTACTAACATTAATATCAGTCTCCCAAAATTGCTGATGAAGAAAGATTCAGACAACAAGGAATTTTTTTCCTAAAGTTGGAGCTCATAAGTGATGGAGGTACACTTCTGAATGTCAGTCAATTCAGTTTATCTATGCCTTGGACTATGGAAAAAGCCCTTAACTCTTAACCACCAAATGTTTCGCCTTTACTGATTTCAACCATGTTCACACAGCCTAGGCTTGCAGAATCCTTCTGCGACCGCATGCCTTCCAGAGCCCCTTTGGCTGCACGTGGGGGGCCACTCTTGAAGCTCGGAGCTCATAAATATTGTGTCTTCAGCGTGCTCCGGCTCCCGGAGCCAACGGGAGACAGACGATCTCCGGCGGTGTCTCTGCGAGCGGACCGGTTCCTGGGGTGGCCGTCCCCGGAGGGTTCTCAGGCGATCAGTTGTCAGTTTCAGGTCTGCTGTTTCTCTTGCCAGAAGCCCAGCCCGCGGACGATGACAGCCCCGCAGCCCTGCCACTGCGAGGGGGGCTCTCAAACTCGGATAATGACATAAACGAGGCCGTGTTCATCTGGGGAATCTCAGACAAAGCAGCCCCGAGGAAAAGCATTTCTGTCGAGGAAGGCTCGTTTTGCAGGCAACAGGAGAAGCAGCGGCGGCGGCGGCGGCGGCAGGAGCCAGCGCGCAGGCTGGGGAGAGGCAAAGGCAGGCTCCAGCTGCCCCACGTGAGTAGCAGGTTACGATTTCTCTGCGCTGGGAAAGCAATGCGGGGAGGGGGCTTGCCAGGGAGGTGACGAAGGGGGTGTGCAGGTGCGTGCGAATTGGGGTATTTTGTGTGTTGGCAGTGGGAGGGTGGTTTCCACCTGAACAATTGCAAATTAACAAGTGTATTTGAGATCTGCCCTCCTTGTCCCAAACACACACACACACACACACACACACACACACACACACAAGTCTACGCCTGTGCGTGTATGTGTGTATGCTGAGCTGGCTTGCTGGTCTTCCTCCTCTGCAGTTGGAGATAGCTGTAAACAGCAGGTGGGAGATGTTTTCTTTTCATGTTTTTATTTGGGTCCTTCTCCCCCCTGGGAGGGGGCTGCATAGCCTAAGCAGACCTCAGCCAGGAGGAGTCTTTCTGAGGGGAAGGACTGCCCGCAGGGGTTTGTTCCAAGTTTCTTTTGAGCAGACAGAAGCATCTTCCCCTTTCATTGTGCTGTGTCCACAGGGGGCCTGTACACCACCCGCTGGCCTCAGTGACTCTCTTCTCTGGCTCTCTGGGGGAGTCACCTATTCTGTCAGAAACAACACCGACACCCAGCCCTTCCAAGACTCTTAGTTGCTGTCCTAGAGCTGGGTCCAGACGGCAGCCCCCTGGTCTGCATATTGGCTTTTGTGCATCCTCTCAGTCCGGGGGTAATGAAGCAGGTCTCTCTGAACTGTCGCTGTCCCCTCAAACTTTGGGAAAGTTTTGTTGTTTGTTTGTTTATTTGTTTGCCTGCTTGTTTTTCCAATTGAGCCCTGGCACTTCCTCTCTGGGAACAGCAGTTAGATGGAACTGGAGAGAAGGCAGAGAGAACGTTTTGCAAGTGAAGGCACTCCTGCTGCTGTGCCTCTTGGTAACTGTGGGGGCTGATGCTCACAGGCATACCTGACCATACACTTCCTTGTATTCTGGTTGCCTGAAGGCTCTCCTTTCCTCTCTCAATTCCACTCCCTGCTGTCTTGAGAGACATTGGTGCTGCTGGGGTGGCTCTGCTGTGTGCAGCCCACAGTCATCGCGTGCAAGGTGTTCTTCTTCCGGAAGCTCTGGGAGGAAGCAGCCAGGAAGAGACTCTGGCTCTGAGAAGGTTTTGGCAGCTTCAGGCGGGTATAAGCCTCTGAGGGCCTGCACCTGGAAGGGACAGGGTGGGAAGGGCTCCGACCACCAGATGCTCAGGTGCAGACTTGAAGAATACCGTTGTGGCAGGAGGGCCAGGACCCAGGCTGCCAAGTTGCTGTGGGATGTGCCAGGAAACATGAACCAGGGGACCAGCTTGGTGGCTTTGAGGAGAGAACCACTCATCTGTGAATGGCAACCCATGCACAGAGGCCGTGCTTCCTGTCTGCTGCACACCTGGACACCCTGGGTGGAAAGAGATGAGCCCACTCAAAGATGGAGACCAGAGGCTGGGGGCCTCAAGTGGCCAGCCAGGTGACAAGAGTCCAGATGCATTCCAATTCCTGAAATCCATCTAGAGCAAGTGGCATACATAGTCTCACCTGAGCACACAGAGTGGGACGATCTAAGTCAAGGAAATGGGGCAAGCTGACTGATCTCATGTCTGTACTTTGTGAGTGTGTGTTTTTGCCATTACTCGTCCCACGGCATTGCAAAAGGCTGCCAGTGCATGAATTCAAAGGCATCCACCTAATGTCACTCACTTAACACTTCAGCATTTTAGTTTGTTTTGGTTTTACTTTGCTTTCTTTCTCTTTTTTTTCCACATCACTGTCCTGGTGGGAGTAGGAACCCCAGCCTTGCTCCTGGAGAGCTGCTGCAGGATTCGAACCATCAACCTTGTGGGCCACAGTCCCACACACAACCACTGCGCCACCAGGGTTCAGCTTGCTTTGCTATCTATACCAACCCTGACACTTGGTTCAAGCCTGTTTTTTTTTTTTAATGGATGTTCACATTCATCCAGATAGACTGCTCTGTTGTGTTTTCTTCTCCAGTGTTATTCCATGAAGACCTTCTTTTTGTATCCCCTGATGTTTTCATGCATTGTCAATTATGGCTGGATTAAATGGGTTAATCACTTAAGTGGTTAGATCATCATCTGTTTAGCCATCATTGGGTATTTTAACCGCTCCTACTTTTTCCCTAATTGCAATTCCACTGCGAACATTTCTGTGTAGATATCTTTCTAATAACTTCAATTTCTTTCTTTTTAAAAAATAATTTTAGGGATGCATTCTTAACAGTGTGACTGCTAAAGTTAAAAGCTAGGGATTAGTTTTGTGGCTTTTCAGGTCTTTTTCTGAAGGCTTCTTTGAAATGCAGTCCAGAAGTCCCAAATCACACTGTTATGGTCTAAGCAAGCACTGATCAAGTTAGAGTCTCATACACAGTACCTCTTAGCCCCCTCACCGGAAATTAAGAACTATAAAAAGGTACAGCTGGTTTTTTTTCTTTTCTTTTTGCTTCTTAAGGTGTTTTTTAATCTGGTTGAGTTAGCCAATAGCATCCACAATACAATAAACCTATGGCTGAGAGGTGCCTCTCGCTTTGTCTGAGAATTCCATGAGGAATTCAAGTTTCTCACTTCTTTCTGTAAAAGAGTAAAGGAGGGAGTGACTGAAACTTCATCTGAAGCCAGGACACTCAGGAGAGATGGGCAAGGTTCATTGGAGTGGATAAACCAGCTTAGAGCTCCTTCAAAACTCTGAGTCCAAGCTGCAGGCTTCTTAGATGAGACTTCTGTCTTCCTCGACCCTGCCAGGAGCAATAGAGAGGTAAACTCATTTATTGAGCAGGATTGAAGGCTGAGATCTGGTTGGAATCATTTCCTCCAAAACATGTGCTGAAATCCTAATCTCTAGACTCGTGAAGAGAGTGCTATTGGCACAAGTAGTTAAGTGGTTGTCTATTAACTGAAAGGCTGGGCTTTCAGAGCAGCATAACCAAATCTTTGGGAGAAAGACCCAGTGATCTATTTCTATAACATTTACAGCCAAGAGAAGCCCAGAGGGCAGCTCCACCTTGTCTCCCAGCGGCTTCTGTATGTCAAAAACAATTCAGCCTTTCCACACACACAACAAGAACATACTTGTGGATCTCATCTAATCTAATGCAACTTTCCATTAAGCAATGTAAGGTGATGCGATCACTCATGTGACATCATATCCATGTAGCCTGGATCCTAAACTTAATATGGTAGCTTCTGTATTACCTAAACCCATAGACACATGAGAACAGACTGAGGACAAAACAGAAGCCATCTCAAGAAGAGGAAAGGGGATGATTCTGCAAGCCAAGAAAGGATTGCTGACTGCTACAAGCTGAACTAGAGCAACAGGGACATTCTGAGTGTTCTACCAAGAACTTAAACACAGTCTTCTGAGATGTAACTGTTCTTTAAGGACATTCATATACCATCTGTCTGTTAGTGTTGCTAGAGTACTAATACAAGGTCAGAGTGAGGCCACTGGAAAAGTGAGGACTAGCAAACTTTGTGGAGGGAAAAAAAACCCAGCAAGATGTTTAGAGTCTTCTCTGTCTCCTCGCAAATGCATGTATTTTCATGATGGTAACCAGACAGCGCTGTATGGCAATATCAAGTAAAATGTGGAGAATATTTTGTTTCCTGATCCTGTAAGGAGACATTTAACCAACAATTGGTTTATTCTTATTCTCTCTTCCCTTGTATTTCATCCATGCTGACGTTTGTCTGTGCTGCTTTGACACCCGCTCCCCCATGTAGTTTTAGCCTAATGTCTTTTGTTCACCAAAGAGCTATTGTACAAATGCAAGGAGTGTCCAATGGTAGTCACAGAGAAACTAAGTGTGCATTCACTCACCTGGACCCACAGACTTGAAGTCTGACAGTGGCTTGTTTTTCCTCCCATTTATGGTATAAATGTGTTGGATAAAATGAGAGGTTTAATTAGGGTGTTGGTTGACTCTTTCAGAGGCTCTGGGTGGAACAAATGATTCAGGAACTCAGTTGCCAATGGAGAGGTCGGAGGTTCGAGTTTACTTAGAGGCAGCTTCAAAGACAAATCTGGCAAATGACTTCCAAACTTTCAGCCATGGGAAACCTTATGGAAAGCACGTTTATTTGGACACGTGTGAATTTCCATAAGTCAAATTTGCCTCAGCAGCAAAGGGTGATTGACTCTTTTAGTTGGAAGTGTCTTCTTGACTCTAAAGTCAAGAGGAGAGGAAGAGAAAGGAATATGAGTAGGGGGCCTGAATGAAAGGGCTCTCCTCTGCTGAGCAGGGGGCAAGAGGCTTTTAAAATGTAGCATGGACATTTAGAAGGAAGTCATTTGGCAGACTCTCCACAATATTCTGTAGTTTCCATGTTCTAACACTCTGCCACTTTGATTCTGTCATTGGCACAAGAGCTAGATTTCCTTCAAGATTTTACTCTGAGAGGGCAGAAAGGATTTCTGATTTATTCCCTGTCATGTTTGAACATTTTATCCAGTAACAGCATACTGAGATACCTGTGTTCTAAATGCTCCATGTGCAGTACTGTCCTTATAATTCAGAACAGCCTTGTGTACTATTATTATTATTATTATTATTATTATTATTATTATTGCCCTTGTACACACTTAAAAGGGCCATGCTGGAGAGTGGATGGGGGCCTGTTTGAACAGAAGGAGTAAGAAGAAGACATGGGAAAAGACAAAGGGTCTCACACCACTTGCAGTGGCAGGACCACAGTTTTGAATCCAAGAGGTCTAGACCCAGAGCTTCTCAGGACTGAGCTATAAACAACCCTTTAGCATGCACAGAGAGAATGATTCAAGTCAACTGCACAACATGACAAAAACATGCCATTAGTAAGAAAAGTAATGGTGATCATAGTGATTTTTATAGCAGTGGCCATTAATAAAGGAACCCTGGAGGTCCCGTGGCCACCCACCTGCTAACTGGGGTGGTGGCAGTTGAAACTCACTGGCTACTCTGCAGGAGAAAGGCAATGCTCTCTGCTTAGGTAAACCTTACCTGGAGTCACTAGGAGTAAGACTCAACCTCATGGCAGAGGGCCTGTTCCCTATAGGCCAGGCACTTTGGAGCCAAGATTTTTACATGGATTTTGATTTAACATGATGGCTTCAATTAGATGGCTACCATCTTTGTCCTCATTTTTTCAATGAAGAAACTCAGAGAAGTCAAGCCATGTCCATGAAAATCATAATGACAGTGATTTTGTCTTTGACATGTGTTGCCCATGTCCTACTTCACCAATGGGCCAGGCCCAGTTCTCCAGGGACCACACCAGGGCCTCTCCTGAAGGCCTCAACCTAAGCTTCCAGGGTGACTTTTAAATCACCCTCCCCAGGGGAGTGAGGTCTCAAAATCGAGCCTGCTTCTGCTCCAAAATCAAGTTCTAAAAGGAAGAAAGATGCAGATGGAAAAAAACCCACATTATTGATGGTCTTCTATGAAAAAGACAAGGTTTATGATTAAGTGCATGTCTTTGCTCAGTGCTCTTGGCCTGTGCTGTCCAAACTGAGAATCAGTAGCCTCGTGTGACTCTGAAGCATTTGAAATGTGGCCTCATCCAAGCTCTGACGTGCCCTAAGTGTAAAGATGTGCCTCAGATTTAAACACTTAATCCAAATGATTTCAATAATCTCTATTAATTATAAACTGAATAGATCCTGGTATAGGGATAATAGGCTAAATGAAATACTAAAATGGTGTTTCACTCTGGGGCTTTTAAACAGTGGTGATTTGATATGACAATGAAAAGCCAGTTGCCAATGTGTGGATTCTGATCTGTCACGATCTTTTGTGAGTCTGAGGAGAACCATATGCTTTCCCCCAAAAGTGGATTGCTGGAACTTTATTCTCAGCATCTTTGGGAAAACTGAATTACCAGACTTTCAGCTTGCAAGCTGTGTTCACAAACCCAAGGGCTCCGGATACCGACTAGAACATTTCAAATCATGTATGTGACTGGCATATGCAGTTCACCTTAGCTTTCTATTGGAAAGCACCCCCTCTGGACTGTCCTGCCCTCCTCCTTAGTGCCCCTTCTTCTCACACAAGACCTCAGATTCCCCCTCACCAGATGTTTCTTTGGCCTGTCTCTTAAGCCCAGAGTCAAGGATCTTAGCTCTCACCCAGAATTCTCTTTCATAAGGATCTATGAAAAGCTGTCACGTTTAGCAAAGTTTTCTGTAATTGAATAAAATGGTGACATTTCTCAAGGGGAATATTCCTTTCCCCCATAGCGCACAAAGCAAAGGCTCAATAAATTGGGACTGGAGAAGAAAAGCTTTTGAAGTGATTTGATTTTTCAAAAAGTCAACAGCTTTACTCAGCTCCCAGGCAGAGAATGAATTTTATTAACTACCAGCAGGAATGAGCGCAAAGCCAGCAAAGCTTGCATTTAGGGCAGATGTCAACACCAGACTCTCTTCTGAATCCCATCCAGGTCTCCTAGAAAGATGTAGGGGCCTGGAGATTTTGAGGCATTGCCATGTGGTCAGTATCCTTTGAATTTCCCATCATGCGTAGGATAAGAAGCAGAAGTTTTAGTATAGGATCCAAAGTCTTTCATCTTTCCAATTGCATTTTTCACCACTTTCATCCATATGAATGAAAGTTTTAGATCTTTGTCCTCAGTGGGCAATGAAGGGGCTCCTGGCCTCCTAACTTAAATGATACTCTTACCTCCTCTTGTGACACTCCATCCCAGCCATCTGCACTCACTGAGACTTTACTCATTCTTCAGGGTATGGTTCATAGATCTGTGAATGAGTCGATGAAGAGCTTTGACTCATCCATGAGGGTCCCAGCAGAAAATAGATGGCACACTACCATGAGTGGCTAACTGGAGTTTAATGATAAGACTGTTTATAAAAGTATGGTCAGGGTGAAGAGAAGCCATTGTGGGATGAAGAGGAAGCTCAATGCTAGCAACTTCCAACAGCCCTACTACCTCTAGACATGAAAAGGAAGGAAGAATATGGCGAAACTTGTAAAAGAGGCCTTTTGACAGAGCTATGGTCTTTCATATAGGAGTATAGGCATTGCCAGCCAGATGCATGACAGGAAAGGTCTCCTTCCATTTTCTCCCATTGGATGAACTAAACTGAAAGGCAGAGAACGTGGACACCTCAACATCCACTTCCTAGCAACAGCCCTCCAGAGAGGTGCAGGGCAGAAGGGGAAGGATCTGGGGGCAACGAGAGACCATCATATCTAGAGCTCATTGTCAGATACTCCATTCTCAGCTTACCTTAGCTGTGAAACCCGTGCTGCAAGATAATGCGTATATTTTATTCAGATGGTTTGTTTAATGCTTTCTCTCCAACTACATGTTATAATGAGTGCTTTGAAGATTAGATTCATTTCTCTCATTTATACTTAGACATCTAATGCATAGCATACATAGTACCCAGTAGAGAGTAGTTATTACATAAATAAGGAATAAATGGATTGTCTGTATACTTCCATCACATAATCCTCTCCTTTTACTTTGTTTTGAATGATCTATAGTGATTCTAGAATGGGATTCCTTAACAAATTTGGGATCTATTGTAAATTGTCCTCTTATCCACACCTAATTTGGGGAGATGAAATGATGAAAATAAGTAACTCTTCAGTGTCGCCATACAAATCAGTTATTTACAGTACAGTAAGTTGTAAGGAATTGAGAAAATTGAACTTAACTGGCAGAATCAACAGTAAGTTTTGTCCAAGTATGAAAATAAGGATTTGTATAGGGTCCCAAGAGAAATTAAGCAATACTCAATGATGTAGATTAAAACCAGGTAGAAGATATATCTATTAGAAGTATATTACATACCTATTGACCAAGACCTCTTTGATTTGATTTTTCATATAAATCTATATGGTTTGGAGCAGAGAGAGAGTAGAAATGTCAATCTTTGAATTAAAAGTGACTAGGAGGATAGCAAGGGGCACGATGAGAGTGGCAACAATGGGAGTGGAGAGGGGATGGCTGAGTGGAGCCCAGACACTGACTGTGAAAAGTGCATGCAGGGTTGATTTTTGAAACCACCCTGGTTGTTTTGAGACAAGGTGTGGTTGGGGCAAAATGTCCTTATAGCCAATCCAAGACATGCGAACATTTATATGAAGCTGTTTCATGTTCCTCATCTATGGATGGTGGGGATTCCTTGGGGACTCATTCTATGTAGGTATCCTGCAATGGATTTGGGGCTTCCACTATTAAAGTGGGAGTGTCATAATGTCCTACAAATCAGATGTTTAGAAATTAGGTGGTTGATCTTCCTTTATCTGGGTTTGGATCTTATTGTTCACGATCCTTAGATAACACAGGCTGGCGTGTGGACTTAGCTGACTCTTTACTTAGCTGGCTAAGTGTTTTGAGACACACCTTTAAGACCCCACATGCTATTTTTCCTGATAGCCGGGCACCATCTGATTTCTTCCCCACACTTTGCTACAGCACCCACATCTCTGCTTTTATGAGGGTCTCAGGAAGATCTGATTGCTCAGCTTTATAAACTCTGGCTATCTTTTTGTCTAATTCTCTTGACTCTTTTTGGGGTTTCTATCTTTCCTTGGGGTGTTGAGTTTGGGTTTGCAGAGAGGCTTCTGTTTAAAGAGAATTCTCCTTCAACTACATCTTATCCAGTGACTAATGGGCTTTACCCCAAACTCAGCATTTAATATATACCTTCCTGAGATTGACATTTCTTTTTAAAAATCTATGAAAAACCAAAGGAGCATTTCCAACAACTAGTCAAGTAATCAAGGAGAGGCAGTTTCTTATTTTTAAATACAAAAATACTAAATACAAAAATGAACAGAATACTATACCTGTCACCCATATTCTACCTGCTCAATAGGCATGAGTCATCCAAGTCCCCAAGAAAGAGGTACAACCCAAGGTTAACCATTTACTGACTGGCCAGTCTAAGAGTGTGCTGCTATTTCCCCTGTAGTTGCTAAGAGAAGAGGGATTTGTAAATTCAAGTGATTGCTAGTAGTCTCTCAACAGACATCATTGGGTCATGTGATTGGCAAGATTACCCAAAGAAACTTCCTTCCATCAATACTGTCAGAATAATTCTATAGACAGGAGAGAAAAATTCTATAGGGAGGGCTCTGCTGCAATATTCTGACCCAAACTATATTGGCAGTTACTTTTCTTCTTTTCCTCTGATATTACTACTTTGTTCTTTCTTCTCCTACTTTTAAAACTTTCTCTTTTTATCATTTTATTTGGAGTTCGCACAACTCTTATCACAAGCTGTACATTCATCCATTGTGTCTACACACATTTGTACATTTGTTGCCATCATCATTCTCAAAATATGTCCTTTCTACTTGAGCCCTTGGTATCAGCTCTGTGTTTTCCCCTTTCACTACCCCAACCTCCATCCCTCATGAACCCTTGATAAATTATAAATGTTTATTATTTGTTCATTGCTTAAACTGACTGATATGGCCTTTCACCCACTTTTCTGTTGTCCATTCTCCAGGAAGGGTGTTATATGTAAATCATTGTCATAGGTCTCCCCTATCTACACCACCTTCCCCTTCCCCTCCTAGTATCAGAACACTCATTAATAGTCCTGAGGAGTTTATCTGTCCTAATTTGCCTATGTTTCCAACTCTTGTATGTACCAGTGTACAGGTTCTGGTCTAGTCAGATTTGTAAGGTAAAATTGAGATCAGAGAGTGGGAGGGGGAGTAAGGGGAGGAAGTACTAAAGAACTAGAGGAAAGCTGTATGTTTCATCATTGCTATACTTCACCATGACTGGTTTGTCTCCTCCCTGAAACCCTTCTGTAAGGGGATGTCCAGTTGCCTACAGATGGGCTTTGGGTCTCCACTCCTCCTTATTCACAATGATATAACTTTTTGTTCTTTGATGCCTGATACCTGTTCCTATCGATGCCACGAGATCACACAGGCGGGTGTACTTCATCTATGTGGGCTTTGTTGCTTCTCAGTTACATGACTTCTTGTTTATCTCCAAGTTTTTAAGACCCCAGATACTATATCTTTTGATAGCCAGGCACTATCAGCTTCCTTCAGCACATTTTCTTATGTACCCACTTTGTCTTCAGCAATTGTGTCAGGAAGGTAAATATTCTGGAATGCCAGTTTAATAGAACAAAGAGTTCTTGTATTGAGGAAATACTTGAGTAGAGGCTCAATATCCATCTGCTACCTTAGTCTGATCTTTTCAAAGGATCAACTTTTGATTTTATTGACGACTTTCATTTATTTTAGCTTCTGTTCTGTTGATGTTAGCCTAGTGTGTGAATCATCTGCTATTGAAACAAACTCATATGAAGGGCACAGTTCTACTCTGACATTCTTGGGGTCACGCCACATGAGTTGGTATTGACTGCTTAGCAACGAGATAGTAGATACACAAAAGGAGAACACAGAGTACTTCTTACATCTCAGTGGATATGCACAAATAATGAACATCTGCTATCAAGAAACAAAGTTGAGCCTGTACTTCAAAAGTTCCCTTCCACATGGCTTTCCAATGGACCTTTCCTTAAAACTAAATAAAACCCCTGAAACAAAACCCACTGCTACCTAATGTATTGCAACTCATGACAATTATATAGTACAGAGTAGAACTGCTCCAGAGGGTTCCTAAGGCTGCCAAACTTTACTGATGTAGACTATTTAATCTCTCTCCTATTGAAATAGCTGGTGGGTTCAAGCTGCTGACCTTACAGTGAGCAAGTCAGGGCTCAAACACTGTGCTACAAAAGCACCACTGACTGCCTTCTATGGAGAGCAAGATATGTTCTGTCTTCCTCTTTTTCTACTCTATGTAAAGTCTGCTTATACAAAGGGTTTGCTCCATTTTGTTTCTGGCTCCTCTCACCATAAACAGTGGGTTACTCAATTATAAATCATTTAAGCTTTGGAGATGATAAGTAAAGACAGAGTCTGGTGAGAGCAGATGTGGCTAAATGTTAGCCATTCCCATAAGAAGATGGCATTATTTGCAAAAGGGTCAGCTTGGAGATAAGGGGAAGTGAAGAACACTGGCAGTGGACAAAGCTCTGGGCGAGGTCCCACAAAAGGCAAGAAGACCCATGTTGGGGAGTAGGATTTTAATGTCTTTTTCCTGCTATCAGCAAGATGCTGAAACACTGAATTTGAGCGTACAGAAACTCAAACAGCCAGGTGCACACCGCCAGAATTCTATGATTCAATTTAAATCCCATGCTTTCTCATGCATCTATCCAGCTCTCTGTGCATCCACCCATCTGTACTTTTATGCATTTTGGAGGATGATGCAGCTATTGGTATTCAGTTTTATTTTTATTGATGTGAAAACCAGTCAGCCTAGAAAGACTTATTTTTTTCAAGTCAATCATTCACATTAATACACGTAGTACCCTCCCGATGCTGTGCCTCTGTCTACTTAGGAAACATCTGCATGAACCTCAAGGACATTTTTGTGTTCCACTCTCCTCTCGTTTCAGGCCCTGGAAACCACCAAACTGAACTCTTTCACTGGGGAGTTCTCTCTTTTGGGTTATTTTATATGAGTGGGGTCTTATGATATGTGACTTCGTGTCTGGTTTCTTTCCATTAGTTTCTGAGCGTTCTCCATGTAGTATTGGGATTCGTACGTCATTCCTCTTTAGAACAGAAGAACATTTCATTTGCCCATTTCAACTCCTACCACCCCTCCTGGACAGAGTAGATTCATACCATGATATGTGCCCTTGCTCACTGGTTGGTGGGCATTAGGATGACATCCTAATTCCTTCCACTGGTTTTGCCAACTGATATGGCATCACCCTAAAACTTAGGATGAACCCTTGCTCAACCAAATGAAATGGTGACATCCCCGTGATATGATGAGAATTGAACTATTGTGGTCCAGAGGGTTTCCACGGATTGATTTTTGAAAGTGGATCACTTGGCCTTTCTTCTAAGCCCCCCTTAGTCTGGAAGCTCTGTTGAAACCTGTTGAGCTCACATGAACATGCAGGCAATGGCTGCCAAAGTGGTGGTGACTCTGCACCAAGAGCCTTGGCCGGAAATCAAAGCTGCAGCTGCCCTGTGGAAGGGAGGTGAACTGAACACCATGGCTTCCATGTCTCCTGGAGGTTGCATCACCTCCCGTGGCAGAGTTGGGCTGGGTGGGTAACATGTTAGGACAGTAATCAGTAAGTCACCTGGACCAAGAGCTTGTGAGAGCACACAAGACCTGCAGGCATCCTGGGTTCTTTAAGAAATTATGGACAACAAGGACACCTGGCTTTCATTGCCATTGTGTCAGTTCTGACTCAGCAACCCTAGATGACAAAGTAGAACAGCCTTTTGGAATTTATGAGGCTGTAAGTCTCATTCTTTTCCCTCAGAGCAACTGGTGGAATTGAACCACTGACCTTGCAGTTAGCTGCCAAAAACCCAACCCATGATGCCACCAGAGCTCTGTAGTGAGAGGTCTTTGTAAAAGATGCACAGGGAAGTGGAAGCCTCGGGGACAGACATCGAGAACTGGTGTGGAGTTGCAGAGAGCTGCCCCAATCCACAGCCCAGGGAAAAGAAACTCCAGTGATTGCACAATGTCATGTGTGCCTCCTCCGTAGCATTTGTTTTAAACTATGAGTCTAATTACTGTTCCATTGGCTCCCATTTCTTCTTTACTCAAGAAAAATGGAATCTTTACAATTCCCATGAAAGCACATTCAGTAGCCATTTCTGTTCCAACGTCACGACAGAATCATCCCTAGTGATGAAAACAAATCTGTTATTGGCAAAACAGTCCCAAGTATTGCTTTTAGAGAACTGGGAGAGGAAGCAACAGTGTCAAAGTGAGGCAGAGACGTCAATAGGCCCATCGACCAGGACTGTGTATGAGCATACCAAAGGTCACCTAGGACATACAAGATGGGATAATATGCACAGAGGATGTTCATGGAAACCTTGTCAGAGAGGAAGGGGAGAGGCTGGAAGAGGTGATTTCGCAGAAGAAGAGTTGCTGTTGTACCATTTACTTCAGGGCACAGAGCTACCAAGTGGCAGACCCAAACTCAACCCCTATAACATTTCCAGTGCCTGAAGCAAATGCCATGATTTTCCAAGAGAAATGAAACCTGAGAGTCATGGTGACGTTAAGGAGCCCTGGTTGTACCATGGGTTGTGTTGGCCAGGCTCCTTGATCCAGCAGGCATTCCACATCTCATAGAGGTGTACCGTCTCAGAAACCCTGTGAAGCTCTGGTCCGCCCCTCACAGTCTTCCTGAGTCACTCTCTAGTCAATGGCCGTGGGGTTGGGTTTGGATCGGGTTGGGCGGAACAAGCAGGCAAGCCCTTGACTGCTAACCATCAGATACCTTGGCCCACTCAGCGGCTCGGCGGAAGGAAGGTCTGTGGGATGACAGCCCTGACAATCCTGTGGTGCCTTTTGAATCGACTCAAAGGCATCGAACATAAATAACAACAGCAACAAAAACTGGAATGAAGCCATCTGCCTGGTGACTCAGTCACTCAAGACCTCCTCATCTGGAGCAAGTCGCTTAGATGCGCACCTTCATTCTTCCTCACGGAGCTCACAATACTATTCATGAGATGAGTGGGAAGATATAAAAGATAACGTGTGTCCACGGAGGCCATGGCCTCTAGGCTGGCAAGAACAGGTGCTCAAAATGTGGTCCTGTTCCTGCCCACACCAGGGCACGTGGCCGTGTGAGAAAACCTGTTCCCGTCACTCTTCCCACCATGAGGCTGTCTTGCCTGAGCTCAGAGGCCCCCAGCCCCCACGCAGAGGTCTTCCAAATGAGGAGGTCTTATTCTCTACATAAGAACAATGGGGGCACTCGAAAATGAGGGAGCACTTTGCAGTCAGAGTAAGAAGCATCGAAGTTCATTACTTAATTGGGATAAACACTCATTTATCCTTCCAGCTGTCAGGAAGCAAAATCTGATCAAAGGCCCATTAGTCACAAGGCTGGCTTTGCAAAGGGCCACTTAGTTAAGGCAGCGAACGTAACATGAAAGTGAAGAGGGGGCTGGAACACCATGGCCTGGTACACTGCACATTAGTGATTATTTTGGTCCTGGTCTGCTCGCTCTCACTAGCAAAAGTTAACCCAGATCCTGAAAGCCCAGGGCTTCAAGTGTTGTCAAAGTGGGTGGGTGGGGGGCACAGGAAAATTGTGGCTTTTAAGCCCTTTATCAAATTTCAGAATTGGACAAGTATCTTGTTAGCTTTTACAGAAAAGTCTGGTCCCCAGAAACAGAGACATAAACCTTTTTAAACACAGAGGGAAGAAACAGTGCACCGTGCGGACCTCTCCCCTACCTCTGCTATAGAACTTGGACCTGGCTGGATGTGTACAGAGTTCTTTCAGTTCAGACCTCTGGGTGGCTAGTTGTGTATGTCGATATTCTACCAGCTCTAGTCCTATCATGTGGAGTTTTATCCACAGAGATTGTATGATTCGTGGGACTGTTTCTATCACCCTGTCTTGCAACCAGAGTATGAAGCTGCAAATTAATCAGTCCTCACCCAGCACTTACTGGGTACCAGGTGCTTAGGCTACAAGAGGGAGGGGTGCTGCTGTGGTGCATGGGGAGATAATTGGCTTCCTTTATTTCTCACATCTTCAAAGCGTATTTGTATGGTACAGGCTCCTGGTTCATTTGCATAATCTGCTAGTTGAATGAATAAATTGACACCACAATAATGGAATTGCCTTTAATACATGGTGAGGATATAATTGCTGCTTTTGTTCTAGTTTTTCTCATTTGCACCGACTCTAGGACTACCATGTGGTGACAGCAGAGAGGAGTGGTGATGGGCGTCCACTCTGCAGCCCCCCTGCTGCCTCTGGGTCCTGACTCTGTTCTTTGCTAACTCTGTTTCTTAAAAGCCGTTGGGTTTCTTTGTCCCTTGGATTCTCCATCTGTAAAATGGGGATGGCCACAAGGTTGCGGCTGTTGTAAGGAGCCATGGAGTCTGTGGGTACGCAAAGCCACTCTCCTCAACGACAGAACCAAACTCTTTCTGCTCCTGCACCATCTTCATGTGGGTTCCCGTGTTGGGGCCCATTGCTGCAGCCACTGTGTCCATCCGTCCGTCCGTCTCATCAAGGCCTTCCTCTCTTGAGGGTGTGCCTCCTTTGCTTTACCAAACATGAGGTTCTATTCTAGGGACTGCTCTGTCCCAACAATATAGCCAAAGGACATGAGACAAAGTCTTGTCATCCTTGCTTCTAAGGAGTATTCTGGCTGCACTTTCCCCAAGATAGATGTGTTTGTTCTTTTCACAATCCATGGGATTTTGAATGCTCTTTGTCAAATGCATTAGTCTTCTTTTGGTAAGAATGGTACCCGTTTTCTGGCTGTATTGCAGGGGCTATCACATGTGTAATATGACTTGGCATCACATTGTGTGACAACACACACACAAGGGTGCTTCAGAAAGCTCATGGGGAAACTCCATTGTCATCTGGTTCCATTTTTCCCATGCATTTCTGGACATCCTTGAGGTTAATGGGTCATATGCTAGGTATTTCACATGACAGTACATTTCATTTACTTTCTACCAAAGCTTTGCAAAGTAGACCACTGGATGAGGAGCCCCGGCTGAGAGCTCTGGTTGGTCTCACTCCTGGTACAATCTCCTTCCATGCAACCAGTTGAATCTTGGTACGGCTGTGTTGTGCTGAGCCCTGGATCTAGGGCATGGTGCCCGGAGTACTTGGGACTCTTACTTCTATCTGTGATGTCATACAAAGCAGAGCCTTCTGTGCCAGGGCCTCCTTCTCAGGTTGAAGCATGTTGATAGCTGGGCACTATCTGCTTTCTTCACCACACTTTGCTTATCTTCAATGATCACTTCATGAAGTTGAGTACCAAGCGAGACCATGACGTAAGAACTAATGTTCTTGATTTGGAGTTAAGATTTAGTGGGAGCCCAGAACTCATTTCTGAATCTATGCTTAAGATATCTTTTGTAGTAAGGTTGCCTCATGTAATACATCACTTAATGTCCTGACTGTTCCTTCTATGAATGTACTATCCCATTCTTCATCGAGCTGGAGGAAGACCCTTTCTAGAAGAACCTCCTTTCCCACACATGCCAGGATGCTGAGGACAGAATTTAAAGAGATTCCTACTCCATTTCCCATGTGGCTCCTCTGCTACCACTCCACCTAAGGGAAGAGATGCTTCCATGGAGAAGCATGCACCTGATAGTCCACACTGTCCCACCATAGGATAAGGCTGGAGGAGCCTGGGGTCAGAGGTCAATGGGAAGCTACTTGAGAACCATGTCCTGCTGCCAGCTGAAGACACCCACAATTCCCTGATCCCCACCACACATATGGCCACCAGGTGGTGCAGCAGTTCTGAAGCTATACATCATGACCCCCGTGGGGGTCCTTTCACAAGGATCACCTAAGACCATAGGAAAACACATATTTCCAATGGTCTTAGGAACCAAGACACTGCTCCTCTATCCATCTCCAGGCCAGTCCGCCTACATGTAGATACACCCACATTTGAGTACCAGAGGTGATGACTATTATCCATGCTATACCATGCTTGAAGAAAAAATTTCATTTAATTGTAGTTCAAAGTAAATATTTCACAATATATAATTACATATTATTTTGTGATTAATCATTGTGCTTTAATTATCTCCAATTTGTAACAATGAAAATACATCCTGCATATCAGATATTTATACAATGATTCATAGGGTGATGCCACCAGCTGTGGGGGCTGGAAGACTCATGCAATGCCTACAAGCCAGATGACAGCATAGGACCTGTCATCCCTGGATACTGACTCCTTCCCTCAGCCATAACTTACACTCAAAGTGGGCACAGTCAGGTGCAGGGAAAAGGATAAGGGGAGTCAGAAAGAAGAGAAGGAGAAAGACCCAGACAAAAGATGCTGTGAAATTGAGACTATCACCTAGACATCCTCTGACATTTCAATAACAAGGACAAAATAGGGAAAAAGAAAAAGAAACAAAAAGAAGTTGCCTGCTCTGGGCAAATGGGAGTTTGAAGCTAATTAGGAGACAATTTCTCTGAGGATAAAATGGGCTTTGTGCATGAGAATGGGGCAGTGGATCTACTTAGATCCACAATCAACATTCATAGAAGGAGCAGTCAGGACATTAAGTGATGTATTACATGAGGCAACCTTACTACAAAAGATATCTTAAGCATAGATTCAGAAATGAGTTCTGGGCTCCCACTAAATCTTAACTCCAAATCAAGAACATTAGTTCTTACGTCATGGTCCCGCTTGGTACTCAACTTCATGAAGTGATCATTGAAGATAAGGGTGCTACAGCAAAGTGTGGTGAAGAAAGCAGATAGTACCCAGCTATCAATCAAAATAGTGCCTGGGGTCTTACAAACTTGTTTTCAAGCAAGGACCCATCTAAGTGAGGAGCCAACCAAGTTCCATGCAGAAGAAGCACACCAACTCTGTGATCCAAAGATGACAGTTACAAAAACTAAATATGGTGAAGAGAAAAGTATCAAAGCTAAAACTATGAACACTCAAGTTGGAGAAGTCTATGGAGGACAGTGGAGGCCCAAACTCACCTACAGAGTATCTAGTCAGACCAAGATGCTGGCAGAGCTGCTGTAGCCACAGGCAAGAGCCCTGGATCGCCTTACTATTAGGTAGAGACCATTGTAATCTTGATTATACTGGATGGAACTTGGTACCAGACCAGTTATCCTCCCTACAGACCAGACCTGACTTTGTACCGGATCCAAGTATTTCTTAGTAGCCTTATGTCGGAAATTTCCTCCCTTGCTTTTTTAATGTTGACAGGGACCTTTGCCCTCTTACTCATTATTTATATTTTTGACTCCATACTAATATGATCTTATCTTTACCACCTTAGTGTGATTTACCTTTCATTGTTTTCTGTTGAGTTTCCCAGTACTGAAGCTCAGAAGGAGCAGATGCATAATAATAACTGATACAAGGGACTGTGATAGGGAGGAAAGGGGACTTGGGAAGCAAACAATGAAGGCAGTAAACAATGAAGTGAACGTGGTTATATTAAAGGCAATATAACCATGGGGTGGGGGGCAGGGGACTCCAAGAGAGATGTGTTTTTGGTTGTACAATTCCCGTTGATGTGATTGAATGATTGAGCTGTTCAAATGTAGGATGTGTAAATTATGTGCCAACAAAACTGTTGAAAAAAATACTTGAAAAGTAAAGATGCCACTTTGAGAACCGAGACATGCATGACCTAAGCCATGGTCTTTTCAACTGCCTCATAATGCATGTGAAGGATAGACAATGAATAAGGAAAACCAAAAATAATTGGTGTATTTGAATTGTGATGTTGGAGGAGAACATTGAAAATATTTCAAACTGCCAGTAAGACAAACCTGTTATGTAGGAAATATAGTCTTAGGAATTAGAATAGGGAGACTTTAAATCAAATACATTGGACATGTAATTAGGAGAGACTAGTCTCTGAAAATGGACATCATATTTGGTCATCAAGAAGAGGGTCATAAAAAAAAGGAAGACCTTCAAGGAAATAGGCCGACTCAGTGCCTGCAATTGTGAGCGTGGCACAGTACTGGTCAGTGTTTCATCCTGCTGTGCATGGCGTCCCAATGTCTCAGAACTGACTCAGTGACTCCTCATAATAAAACCAGATGCCGCAGAACTCTGAATCTAGGTACACTAAAGAAGACCTGCAGATTTGCAAACTTGAAAGTTTAACCATCTCTAATTTGAGGGTCCCCATAAAATCTCAAGGTACAGATGAGTGCTATAGAACATACAAAGGTGGGAAAAGGGAACAAAATGATAATGGAAATTTTCCATGAACTTTTTGAAATATCTTGGTTTTTATAAAATATAAATTCAAACTCTTGTAAGTAAAGGTAGCCCAGTGGAAAGAGACACACTCAAAGGTCTAATCAACATAGGGGAAAGGCTTAGTGTCCCAGAAATAGAGGAAAATGAAAATTGAAACAGTGAATTATTTTTTTCACGTAGATGCCAAAAACATATAAGGTGTTTGAATCCTGTGTTGGCCTGTGAGTGGGGAGGGGAGGAGGATGCTCTTACGTCACAATGCTCAGGAACAAGTGAACACTATATGGTCTTTTCAAGGCACAGCTAGCAGTACCTGTCAAAATGATCAATGTCCTTCTCCTTCATCAAACAGCTCCATCTTATGACTCTGCCTCACAGAAAATTATTCCAAGTGCACAAGGACATCCCTGCACAGAGATGTTTGCTAATGATGAAAATCAGAAAAAATCAGATTAAGGGATTTTTATAGAAATGAAGGAGTCCTATCTGACTGTGAAAAATGAGTGAGATGTTTATGTAATAATAATAAGAAGATTGTTGAAGTTACTTGATGTCTGTGAACCCTTCCTAGACATCAAATTCCAAACTTAGAATGTCACATCATCCATTGACTCTTCCAAACTCCCCTACTATTGTTAGTATGGTTGTTGCCCCTCATTGTTTTTTCACCTATGAGACAATCTAGGCACCCCAGAAGAATAAGTACATTATGAAAGTGGGAGAGTCAATCACTGCAGTTGGTATTCAAAGGTAGTGTGTGTGAGTGTGTATGTGTGTGTGTATGTGTGTGCGAAGTCCCTGTGAGGTGTGAAGGGCAACACGCTGGGCTACCAACACAAGGCTAGAGGTTTAAATCCACTAAGAGGTGCCTCAGAAGAAAAGTATAATGATCTACTTCCAAAAACCAGACACTGAAAAAAACCTATGGAGCACCGAGAACAGAGGTATCTTTGAAAGATCTACATAATGCAGTATATTTACATAGCACAGCACCCAATGTGCCCTTGAAGATCAAGGCATGAAGTTCACTGCCTTGAGGGGCGAGCTGCTGACTGAGCACAGCTGAGTCCTTCTCCAGGAACTGTCCTCTGGTGAAGGAAACTGCCTTCACCAAGTGTACAGCCCTTGCACGGAGGCTGAGAAGCAATTCATCGCATAATTGGTGAAAGGGCTCATGTATACAGGCCTTGTCCTCACCTCCTACTAGTGGGTCAACTCCCAAAGGCCATCGCACCTCCCCGGCTGGCTCCCTGTTGGAAAGGGTTGTTGTCTGTGCTGTAGCAGCATCAAAGGTCTAGTTGGCCTTCTACACAGCCCTGCTTCCTGCACTGGTTGTCCACAGGGCCAGCCACCCTGTGCGCTTCTTGCTAAGCTTCCTGCTTCCTAATACCCTCAGCATCCTTTCTCTGGGAGCTCAAAGGAGGAAAAGGGAAGGAAGAAAGGAGGGGAAGAGAGAAAGGAACTGTCATCTTACAGAGAGTTCTTTGCCCAATGAGTTTTGTTTGTGAATGCATACTATCTTGGTAGTTTTCAAAAGACCAATATGAAGCATATAAATTCAAACTTAAGAAGTGCTGCTGAAAGGGGGGAGGGAAGAGAGAGAAAAGGAAGAGGAGGGGGAGAAGAGATGTTGCAATTGTGTGATCAACACAGACCAGTCCATTCAGCTTTGTGTGTTTGCCCAAATGAAATGAAATTAAGTGGCTTCCAACCGATCCATGGTCCCCACTCCTACAATGACAGTGCATATATACAATATATCATTACATACAATATGTGCACACCTATATACAATAAGTGTAATATACAGTATAGAAATTATTGATTACATATGATTATATAATTAATATGCGATTATTAATCAATATGTGATTATATATCAACAATATAAATAGAGCTACCACAGGGACAATATATGTATACATAATGTATACACATACATAACATAGAGTATACAAATGACAAAGAAGATTATATATACACAATATAAATATAGCTACAACTATGATAATATTTATTTAATATTACAGTTATATAAATAACATATTATAATGATAATATGCAATGTATTCTAATACATAGCATACTATATTATATACAATTTAGATTTTTTAATATATAAATATATGTATAAACAGCATAATATATACACACATACATAATCTGTAATGTAGTGTTTATAAATGACATCATATGTTATAATAACACAATATAAATGCAGCTACAATAATGGCTATATATACAATATATATGTCACACACACATACAAAGGATATTCAGAAAGTTCATGGAAATATTGAGTGAAAAGATAATGGGCTTTTCCAGGAAGGTTTTGAAGCAGCCTCCTGTGTGGAAGAGTGCACGGGTATGCGTGTGCGTGCGCGTGGATGCGCCCACATGTGTGAATGGTATATATGTGCGCGTGCATGTGTGTGCATGCGCGTGTGTGGGTATTACATTCTTCGAGTGGTGTGACCATCCTCAGCTTCCTCTTCTGGGTTATTCTCTAACATAAATTCACCAGCAGGCTTCAAAACAGTTCATGGGGAAAAAATTCACTCTCTTCTCATTCCATTTTCCACCAAATTTGCGCAGCCCCCTCCTGTATAGCATCTCGGTTTTTCCCCCCTTACTGGTCCAGAGGAGTTGGTAAGTCTACGTCTCCCAAGATGCTGCCATCAGAAGTTGATGGTCAGCTGCTGTGGAGAATGGGATTCTTCGAGCCTTGCCTGCTTTCCTGCTAATATGTCAAAGCCCAACAGGGCTTGCTGATGGAAAGGGGACTGGGCAGGATTCAGTGGGGCTCTCAAACCAAGGGCGATTAAGAAGAAAAGGTCTGGTAAGTCAATGCAGACCTGTATATCAGAAGCAAACAGGGTCCAGCTAACTCACTCTGGACACGTCATCACTGCAGGAGGACCTTGTTTTTGGTGACGAGGGTGCTGAGCATGGGGGGGTGGGAGGGGGGGGCTGCACAACAGCTGCCCTGGCGGACTTGAAGGTGCAGGCACTGTGAGCACAGCGCAGAGGCCTGACGGCACTCTATTCAGCTGTATTTATGTCACTGTGAACTACCAACGGCCACACTCAAATTTGAGGGAGGCACGTTGGCTTTGAAAAAATTTAAATGTATTTTGTTGTTGGGAACGCAAAAGGTACACTCATGTATCAGTTTCTGAACAATGTATAGGTGTTGATGACATGATCAATTTCACTTTCCTTCTTGGGCTGGTCTTCCCTCACCAACAAAAACTCACTGTCCTGCGTGGTGTGTGCCCTGGAGGCTGCAGCATGGTGATGCAGTACCCATTGGGAGTGGCCAGCCGTGCGGGGGAACGAGGGACTGTTGGGAGTCCTTGGACCAAAGGAGAGGAGCTTGCTGCTGCACCTGTCAGAGGGAGCTCTCAGGGGGTTAAGGCATACTCTCGGGAAGCCTCTAGAAACAGATACTGGGTCATTCATCGCCTTTCCCGCCTGACTGAAGAGATGTTCCTGTTCTACCACGTGGGACAGAAATAGAAAGTTTTCTGTCAAATTCAGTGTCGGTGACATTGTGATGACAGCTGTGGACAAGAGCAGCGCTCTGCTCCTGAAGTGTCTTTGGGTGAGTGATGAAATTCTGAACTGATAATCAGAGAGCTGAAGTCACTCATGCAAATGAGAACAGCGGGGAAGCAGATAGATGAATGGAGGGAAGCTTAGGAAAAGGCCTTACCCCTGGGAGGCGCTCAATAGAGGTCACTTTTCAAATGGAGAAATGAAAGTGTCAGTCAAAGCAGGCCAGAGAGCTTAGCTCCTGGAATTCCCATTCATACATGTGTGGTTAATTTCAAATAAAACGTGCTGAAATGGGTCCCTGCAATCCACAGATGACTGCAGTCAGTCTCTCCTAGCCATGCCCTTATCTCCTCTTGCTAAGGTGTTAATAGTAATAATATCTGGCCAAGCCATTAGTTTCTGGGGAGACCTGCTGGGTTGAGAGGTGGGCTCCGCTGGTTGTGGTAACTTTTCAGGAGATACCCAGGGGATCATCTTGATAGATTTTTTTCTCAAAGGACACAGGACAATTACTACAGTTTATGAGGAAGAAATTTAAAGAAAACTACACTGGTGAGAAAAATGTCGGAAAAGTTTCTCAAATGAATCCTCATCCCCCAACCTCCATCACCAAGATGATACTTTGAAAGTAGTGAGGGCTGTCCTCTGAGAATTTTGTGGCGAAACCTTACCCCATCCATCCAGCCATCCACCCACACTGGAACCTTCATCATGCTCTTTCAGACATCCTTTTATTCCCCAAACAAATGATCTTTAAAGGGAGCACAGTTTGAGTCCCTCAAGGAAGCGCCAAATGCTGTTTGGATGACATGTAAATTACAGAGCATAAATCCCTTTGGAGGGAAGATGAGATAGATGGAAGTACCACCTTCAGGAGTGTATAGACCAGCAGTTCTCAACCTGGGGGCTGCAACCCCATTGTGGATCAAACGCCTTTACATACGGGTCACCTGACTCATAACAGTAGCAAAATTATAGTGATGAAGTAGCAATGAAAATAATTTTATGGTTTAGGGCCACCACAGCATGAGGAGCTATGTTAAAGGGTTGCAGCATTAGGAAGGTTGAGGACCACTGGCATAGACCTAGACAAAGGGTATGTCGAGAAACAAAAGCTCCACAGGTTGATACTTTTGTTAATAAAGGTTTCTGTTATTTAGTGGAGCCCTAGTGGCTTAGTGGTTACACACTTGGCTGTGACAACTGACCCCCCCCTCCAACTCCCCAAGGTAGCACTTGGAAACCACCCGCCACTCCGTGGAAGAAAGATGGAACTTCCTAGTCCTGTGAAAACTTAGTCTCAGAAACTCACAGAGACAATTGTCCACTGCTCCATGGGGTCTCTGTGAGCTGGACCAACTCGATGGTATGAATTAGTAAGTTAGCTTCCCTTTTACACTGGTGAACTTGCCAGCTCTCTGAGTTCCCTCCCATTATTTTGAGTATGTCCTTTGTGCCAGGAATGGTGCCATGCAGTGTTGTCTTTGTACATGCTAAGTCAAGCCAAGCCTGATTGTCCAGGCTGTCGACACCTCTGCAATTTCTCCATAACCATAGCTTTTTGAAAGACCTTCTATAGAGAGGGAAAGGCAGTGAGACATTGGAAATCTCTCTCATGTAATTTGTGGATGAAGATATAAAATGACCCTGAGAACCACTATTTCGTCAGAGAATCTGCTCCTGGACCAACTAAAGTGTAAGGGTGCAGTGACGACGGGGTGGCTGGGAGATGGATACCCACATCTGTACACAGCAACTGCCACCATGACTTCCAGCGTGACTTCCAGCAGAGGCTGGTGAAGCCGGGCCAGGATTGGGGAGTTTTTCCTTCCAGTGTGTGGAAACTCACTCTAAGTCAGGCTGCATCATTCCGAACAACACTTCTAACTTCAAAGGGAACTTGAAAGTCGTGATGTCCAGGTAAAAAGAAGCAGGCAGCTGTGGAGTGGAACATTGAGTTAGGGAATCTGCTCAGCGAGTTCGTTGTTAAAAATCCAGCTGCATGTTCAAACTCAAGTAGTGAGAAGATACTTTTAAACACTGAAATGTATTAGGTATAACAATCACCGCTCTATTTCTAGTCATTTTATAACAGTAAATGTCATGTTTGGGTACAGGTTTACTGATCTGATAACAGTTGATGGAAATAAGGGGATTCAAAATCAAAGGCCCTCATGCCTAAATGGAACGAAGCCCCAAGGAGGGAATGATGGCAGGTGGGAGCACTGGCCACCTGGAGGGCCTGTGTACCATGGACGGCACCATCCTCTTCTAAAGTTGAGTGGATAATAATTTGCTTCTTGAGAATTCAGGCCCTATGGTGTTAGAGTGTACTAAGTTCCCTCAGAAGGAGGACATTTTGACTTTTTTGAAACTCGGTTTTTGTTTCTTCCAAAAGAACCTACTAAAATCTGTTCAAATAAAACCTAAACAATTATATAAGCTAAATGAAGCCCATTTGGAGGCTATAAATGACCCATACAGTAACACAAGAACAAGAATTTTCTTATCAGTCACTAATAACTGGAGATATTCAATAATTATTATTACTACTAATTTTAACTATGAACCTCTGGGATGATTATATCCCAGAGATATATTAAGAAGTAGATCAGTGGTTTTAAATGCAATTATAAGAGGCAGAATGATGCCTAGGGAAGTTTTTGGTGTCCAAAGCTTGGGGTTTTTCCCCAGGTATGACACTGTAGTAGGCACATGGCTTTGAGAAAGCCAGTGAATTTCCTGGACCTGAGATTTTTTTATCGGCAAAAACAGGGACTAATAACCATCTACCGGGTCTGAGATGTGAACTCAATGAGAGCAAACGTAAACCCTTGTCTCCATTGCAGAGGGCAGATGTTTCCTTGGTTGAACAAGGGGTAGCGGATCGATTGCAGTGCCCTCTGTGGCCGCCTTTAGAACATCCCTTACCAGTTCGCATGTGCCTGACCAAGACCTGACCAAGTCAGGTCTTCTTCCGGATGCAATAACCTCCCACATTCCCAGATGGCTTCTGAATGTGTGCTTTGCTTGTCTTTCCACCTTTTCTTTAACAACCCTGGGTAGTTCTTAAGCTGCTGGATTTTTCCTCTTTTACGTAGGTGGTGGATTATAAAGGGGGAGCCCTGCTGGCATGTTGGTTCCATGTTGTGCTGCCCTCTGCATTCGGCAGTTTGAATCCACCAGCAGCTCCCGGGGAGAAGGCTGGGCTTTCTGCTTCTGTAAACAGCTACTGTCTCCTAAACCCATGTAGCAGGTGGTGATGAGCAGCATGGAGACAATCTCGTTAGGCTCGGTAGATTAAAGGGAAGTTATTTTTATATTTTTGGTCATTTTATTGGGGACTCCCACCTCCCACCTACCCATTATCCTCCTGGTATGGCTACTCTCATTATCAGTCCTGTGGGGTTTATCTGTCCTGGATTCCCTATGTTTCCAGCTCTTATCTGTACCGATGTATATTCTCTGGTTTATCCAGATTTGTAAGGTAGAGTTGAGGTCATGATAGTTGTGAGGAGGAAGCATTAAAGAACTAGAGGAGAGTTGTATATTTCATTGTATGTACCCTGACTGCCTTGTCTCTTCCTTGTGACCCTTCTGTAAGGGATGTCTACAGATGGATGGGCTTTGAATCTCCACTTCACACTCACCCTCATTCATATTGATATGATTTTTTTTGTTCTGGGTCTTTGATGCCTGATACCTGATCCCGTCAACAACTTGTGATCATACAGCTTGGTGCATTTCTTCCACATGGACTTTGTTGCTTCTCAGCTAGATGGCCGCTCGTTTAACTTCAAGCCTTTAAGGCCCCAAATGCTATATCCTTTTATAGCCAGCCACCACCAGCTTTCTTCACCACATTTGCTATGCACCCATTTTGTCTTCAGCTATCGTATCAGGAAGGTGAGCATAATAGAATGCCAGGTTAATAGAACAAAATGTTCTTGTGTTGAGGGGTAGAGGCCCAATGTTTCTCCACTACATTGTTACTCAACATATAAGTATATGTACATAGTTCTATTTCCCTGTTGTTTTATATATAATTTATATGTGTACATGCCTATATTTTGACCTCTGTAAGTGCCCTTTGCCTTCTCGTTTCTTCCTCTATTTCCTTTACTTCCTTTTGCCCCACTATCATGCTCAGCCTTCATTTAGGCTTCAGTAATTCCTCTGGGTTACATTGCCCTTGATCAAGCCCTACCAGGCATCCTATACCCTCCTCACCATCAATTTTAGATCACTTGTTATTCCATTTTCCATGGGTTTGACAGCACCCACTTCTTTTTCCCCACCCCCTCCCATGTGTCCCCCACCACAATCATGTGTTCCATTGTTTTCTCACCTGGATTGTTTATCCCATCTACCTTATCTAGGTAGACATACAGAGACAATAATAAGCACAAAACCAAGGCAGAGCAATTCAAAACAATAACAAAAAAATGAATGATAATGAAATGAAATAAAAGTCTAAAAGTGGTTCCAGGTCTACTTGTTGACCTTTAGGAATGTTTTCTGGTAGAGTCTGATGGGGTGCTATACCTTGACCCCAAAGTCTGTTTTTGCTATTCCCTGGGGACTTCATTGCTTTGCTCCCCTTGCTGCTCTGTTGCACACCCTTAGTATTTTACCTCGGTGTCATGGGGTCAGAGTAGGCACAATTCCTGCACTCTGCCTCCAGTGTTATCCCTCATAGCAGTGTGGGTCAGTGAGGGACCAAACTTGAGATATCAATGTGTTAAAAGGACCTTCCTTACACATTCAGGGAAAGACAGAAGGGAGAATGGATTTTTCCCTATGAAGGTTTTAATGGTACCTTGTATTATAAATTGTATATCCTGTTTTTCTCTCCACTAGCATACCCTAGTGACATCATGGGTTAAGGGTTGGGCTGTGAGACAGTTAAGATTTATTGTGCCAATCTGGCTGATAAACACATGTGGGGTCAGTTGAAGGGTGGAGACAGAAATGGCTCAAGTAAGCCTTCCCTTTCTTATTCTTGGGTCTCTTGCTTTGTGATGCTTTGTGATGGTCAGGCCCAGCATGCAGCTGCATTAGCCAGTTCCCTGTTTCAGCTAGCAAAGACTCACTTCCTACAAGACCTTCCCAAGGAAAGGTCCTATGGACCTAGCCCGAAGCAGCCCTGGGTGCTGGAGCAGCTGTGTGGAGACCCCTGCCGATGCTGGGATGCTGACACATTCCTCCTGCAGTCAGTGCCATTGTGTGTGTTTGCAAGAGGCAGGAGGACTTTGTGGACTGGTGTCGGGTATATGGGTTCATGTTGGATTTGTTGGCTTGGGCAGCAGTGGGTTGGGATGTTTTCGTGATATGCACGTACCCTTTATAGAAAGATCTCTCTTCAAATATGAGTCTCCAGGGATTTGTTTCTCTAAAGTACCCAGACTAACACAGACTAACACCCTGCTAGCCACAGGGTCAATGGTTCAAACCCTCTGCCTTTGTGTAAGAGCTCGATGAGGCTTTCTGCTCCCACAGACATTTACAGCCTCAGAAACCCACAGCAGCAAGTCTGCTCTGTCCTGTCAGGTGGCTCTTGTTGGAATCAACTCGATAGAAGTCAACTTGATTTTTGTGTCTTCACAAAACTGACAGCTCATATTAAATACTTCTAGTTTTGAAATCCTCAATTTGCACAGTTGCCAAATCTCTTCCTCTTTGGATGGCTATAAGCTATTTAACACAGACATTCCTACTCCCCTAAAGGGTTACTTACACTCTCAGAAACCCACAGGGAACAGCTCTGCCTTGTCTTCTAGGGTCACCATGAGTGGACATTGACTCAATGGCAGTGGCTTTTTTGTTTTCTGTTTGTTTGTTTGTTTTTTACTGCTGGAAATGTAGGTTGGTCCCAATTATTTGGTATATTGTATGTTTGTTGTATGAATTACCTTGGAGCATGGATCTTTGTGGGCATTGCTAGATTTCAACAGGTCAGTGTTTCTGGAGGAAGAATGCTAGGTCAAAGGAAATGGGACACTTGAAGGTCCAGCATAATCAGAAGAAAAAACTTCCTGAGTAAGGAAGAGCTATCTGGGCAGTGGTGGTGTCTGAGGAAGAGTCCTGCCTTGGCCGTCTTCCCAGGGCTGGTTGGTTGTGTGCTCAGAGGTAAGCTGCAGCTGCCTTGGTTGGGCTCTCAGGCACCGCCAAACAATGGAGGAAGCAATTATATACTTGTCTCCTAAGAGGAGTCCAGAATGTGTGACACGGGGGTTCCTGTACCGTGTGATGGGTGCTCAGGGTTGCATCTGGCCCTGGATAAAAATATGCCTTTTAAGGGTTATGGGACTTTAGATCCCAGCTTGGCCACAGAACTAAAGCTGTGCTATATGGGTTAATGAGTTTGCTTCTCCAGTTCTCTTAAGAAGTTGATTACTTATTTGAGAGGGAAGCGATGGATGTTGTACTCTTTAAGTGCCTTCTAGCTCTGACAGTTCTCTGATGCTGAGTTCTGAAAAAGAACCGGGTGGCTTCTATCACCCCGACCCATCTACCAGTTTGTTGCACGGTGGTGCCTTGTGTATTACGGGGATGTTGGACTCACAGCCACTGGTGTTTGAAATGCCAGCGGGGCCCTGCATGGTGAACAGGTTTCAGTAGAGCTTCCAGACTAAGATACATTGAGAGGAGAGATCTAGAAATAAATCTACTTGCTAAAATTAGCTGATGAAAAAAACGGGATAGGAATCTTGTCTGAGAGCATGCTGAAAGAAGAACCCACTGCATTGGAAGTTATCTCACGACAGCTACAGCAATGGGGTCAGACATCCTGCTGGCCTTGGTGATGCGCTCTGTTTCACTAGATGCACCAAGAGTCAGAGCTGACCAACTCCACAGCCATCCGACCAGCAGCGGCAACAGCGGACAAGCTCACTCAATATCCCTGACAGCTGTGCTGGTGCTCATGCTATGACCTGGGCAGAGACAGGAAGGAGAAGTGTCTGAGCTACATGTCTCATTTGGTACTTGAGAAATGATGCCCTTTGGGGGACAGTGAACTGCTTGGCTGATGTCCACATTTCAGTGTCTGTCTAGGATCAGACATGTTGTAACAGACACCTGCAGATCAGCATCTCTTCCAGTCTTACCACCATCTTCTTTCCCCCTTGAGAGAAGGCTTCTCTGATTACTCCAGAACTCACTGATGTGGGACTTCTTATCCCAGGGAAGAAGGGAGCCCTACACCCCAGTCTTTATGCTCAATCACACCTGCTGGACCTTCTGCCCTATTTCCCTCTCATCTCAGTCTCATGGTCAGTGAGAGCTTTCCCCACTCTACACACATGTTAGACATATCCAAGAGCTAACAGTTTAGCTCACTCAAAGCCTGGCATTCACTGGCTATCAAAAGCAGATAGAGGTTCTCAGGTATACAGTAATATAAATAATGCTTCTCTCTCCTCACAGGTAAGATAGCAAAATGCAAAAGAAGAGAAACTCTAAGCCAGCTGCCCAAGTCCAAACCTAACATCAGCTATTTAGTAACTGTATGATTTTGAGAAAGTCATTGAACTTCCTTGTGCAACAAGTATACCAACTGTAAACAGGAATGATGGTAATACCCATGAGTGTGTTAACTTCATAGGGTTATTATGGGGATTCGTTGAGTTGATATATTTAGGGTTTAAGGTGGCAGCTCCTGTCAATGGAGTGCTTTGCAAGAGTTGACCCCATCATGGAGATGGTCAGCATTATCACTCCATCACCAAAGAAACACTGCTTCCTTACAGACAAATTCAAAGATGGTAGAAAAGCAAAGAGCCACAGCTTCTTGAGGCACCATCCAGAGGTGTCTTGCGGGTTGGACTTACCAACGAGAGGAACCAGAAGACAAGTAAGCGGGCCCCACAGTCAATGGGGAGAATGGAAACAAAGGCAAATCATGAAATGTGCAGCAGCTAGGTGTTGTCATGGCAACTGGTCCAGGTAGAGGGAGTTATCACTAAGGGAGTGTAACTTCCTTCCTTCCTTCCTTCCTTTTTTCTCGTGTAGCTTTGATATTCAGGGTAAAACCAAGGATGGTATTGTGTGAATGGAGACATTATGTTACCTGGAAGTCACGTTTGGTTTTGCGACACTCTCACCCTGCTTGCCTGACTTTGTAGTGCCTCTGAGTGGTGTACACAGACCTTTCTGGGCTCATTCTGTGGGTGGCTGTGTTAGCTTATCGAGTGGTGCTCCTGAATTCTTTCCACTGGGCCAGGGGCTGGCCATTCTTCCCTTGTTTCCACTGTGTTTCATACAGTCATGGTTGGAGTGCTCTGAGGCTAACCCAAAGGTCGGTGGTTCAAATCCACCAGCTGCTCTTCTGGAGAAAGGCCTAGCAGTTTGCATCCACAGATCATCCCATCTGAGAAACCCCATGAGGCAGGTCTCTTCTGTGTTCTATGATTGCTAGGAATTACAATTGACTCAACAGAGGTGAATTTGGCTTGGTCTATAGAAAAAAAAAATGTGATCGATAAAATGGGATTGTAATAATCACCTTCCATCTCTAGCGCTGATGGGCTTCACCTCCTCTTTATATTTTCTGGTTGCTCATTTTACATTCTGAGACATCCTCTCAGGAAAACCTGCAAGGTTGTGAAATGAGGCAGACAGGAGGCTAGCCTGGGATCAGTACACCTAGGCCTGTTCCAGCCCAAGCTAATCAAATGGCTTAGTGACCTTGACCTACAAAGTGAGGATGACACAGACATTGTTTATCTTGGCTTCAAGAAGTCTCGGATGGAAGGTGGGGGCAGAAAGGCTGTGCTTGGTTCAATTCTGACATGGTCAACATGCTGCATCTGGACTAATGAATCTCTCTGTGTTCCAATTTTAAAATCAAAGTGCTGGCATGTCCATTCATTCAACAAATATAGGCTGAGTGGTTGCCATGTGCCAACTGTGCAAGACTCCAAATCCATGGGGGCCTTGGAGCAGATCTCATCTCATGGTCACTCTGCATGTGACTGGAGAGAACTGAGTTTTTGGTGTTTCCTTGGGTGCTTCTTTTTGTAGAAGTGGATTGCCAGGACTTTCTTCTGTGGTACCACGACCCACCCACTGCCATCCAGTCAATTCTGACTCTTAGGGACCCTCTTGGGCAGAGGAGAACTGCCCCCTAGCATGTCTGAGGTGGTGAGCCTCTGCAACTGACTTCAGTTTCCTCCCACGGAGCGGCAGGTGGTCTAAAATGGCCAACGTTCCAGTCAGCAGTCCAACACTGAACCCACAATGCCACCAGGAGTTCTCTGTGGCCCCCCGAGAAAGAAGAGTGCAGATCATCACCCTGTAGGTTAATACTCTGGCGCTGATGGTTTATGCTCCCCGGGGGACCTGTTCGGATATCGATAGAATATTAAGTATTTTGGCTGAGCCCCAGTGGCGTAGTGGTTGTGCGCGGGACTGCGACCCACTGGGACGGAGGTTCAATTCCCGCTCACAGGAGCAAAGGCTGAGCCTCCTACTCCCACCACCAGGGCAGTGATGCCTAAAAAAAAAAGAATATTAAGTATTTTATAGTTCTCATTTGATCTTTGTCAGCTTCAAGCTGTCCTGCTGGCAACTTTCCCCACCTCCATTTTGCGACAGCCATTTGCAGGTGTTCAGAAGTCTCATGAAGCAACTAGGCTCTCACTCAAAGCACTCTGCAGAGGCAGCAGTCCCAGCTGGTTCTTGCAGTGCAGGACACCAGCATCTTCACCCCAGCATGATGCCAGTTTTGTAACTTGGGAGATGGGTGTGGCTTCCCAGGAGGAAGCATCCAATTGCAAGCAGACTAGGAAGGTGCCAGGAGAAATGCCTTTGTCTGATTTTCCTTGGAACGAACACATTGGACTAATCTGATTCTCCCTCCTGGAGAGTTTACATGGGAGATTCCAGGAGAAAAGTGCACATTATTCAAAGATGGAGACAGCAGACAATGTGAAGTGTGCTCTCCAAACAATCCAAAAACCTCACGGCACTTGAGTCCATGGCAACTCATAGGGACCCTCCAGGACAGGGAGACCTGTCCCTGTGAATTTCTGAGACTGTCACTGTGTACATGAGTGGAAGACCCGGTCTTTTTCCTGTAGAATGGCTGGTGGTTTCAAACTGCTGGCATTATGGTGAGGAGCCCAATGCATAACAACTCTACCACCAGGACATCGGGAGTGTCCACCAGACAGTAAGAAACGAACCACCTTACACTGACCATGACAACAACAGCAAAACAACTGAGAAAATAACAAATGCTAGAGAGGCTGCCGAGAGATTGGTTCCTCATGCACTGCTGGTGGAGTTAAAAATGTAGACAACCACTATAGTAAGGGAGATAGTTAAGGTTCACTGTGCCAACCTGGCCAATAGACACATGTGGAATTAGTTGAAAGGCAGAGAGAGAAAATGGCTCTGTGAGTTTCGCCTATCTAGTTCTTTTGTCTCTTGCTCTTTGATGGTTGAACTGCCTTAGCTAGTTCTCTGCCTCAGCTGGCAAGACTCACTTCCTATGAGACATGCCTGAGGAGAAGCCACAGGGATTTACCCTGCTGCGGCCTTAATGTAAACTCTCATTTATACATATAAGAGTTTCTGTGGATTTGTTTCTCAGATCAGCACTCTAAGTGACATGGTACCACCTTAGAATCTGGCAACAGAGATTCCAAAAGACCCAGCAATCCCTCTGCAGTGTATATATTCTAAAGGAGTAAAAGCTACAACGCCAGCAGACTTATGCACTCACATATTCAGTGCAGCAATGTTTCCCAGAGCAAGAAGGTAGAAACAACCTAAATGCCCACCGGGAAAGAAGGGATAAAGAAACTCAGGCACACAGACACAATGGAATACTGCACATTGCTTTAAAAGCAATGATGAAACCATGAGACACCTTGTGACATGGATAGACCTGGATAACAGTGAATGAAATTAGCTAGTCACAAAGCACTTACTCTTTATATGCAACCACTGTTCTAAAGGAAAAATGAAAGACAAAGGGAACAAATGTTGGAGACTGCCAAGGCAGGGAGGGGAAGAGAGAAGATAAAGCAGTGGGCAAGACTGTTGATGGGTATGAACTTGAGTGAAAGGGAAGTTAGCTCCTAAGGGGGAGAGGAGCGATCAAGAAGGGGGTGAAGAGTAAATGTTTGGGGGGTTGGTTAATAGTTTAAACTGTTGAATATGGAATTGATGATCTGGAATATCAACCTCTACCTAATGTGCAATAAAAAAATTGTTATAAAGAAAGAAATGTAAGGGACTAAGCCCCAGTGGCATAAGTGGTTGAGTGCGGGACTGCAGCCCACGGGCTTGGCGGTTCACATCCAGCAGTAGCTCTCAGGAGCAGCACTGGGTAGCACCCACAACCACCAGAGGGCAGTGATGTCAACCCCCCCAAAAAGAAAGAAATGTAAAATAAGGAAAGCAAATATACAAGACACAGAATAAATTATAGAACACACAGAGTCTTTAGGTAAAGTGAAGTCACAACATAGAGAAGGTGTTTTTAAAATTTTTATTATTATTGAAAATGGGAAGAGGCGCTGATACCAAGGGCTCCATAGAAAGTAAATGCCAAGAAAAGAACGAAGGCAATATATATACAAATAAGCCTGATGCAAGCAATGTCTGGATTGTAACAAGATTTATAAGAGTCCAATAAAAATGATCTTTTAATTAAAAAAATGGATTGGCATTCACAGGGAAAAGGACCATCTTGTTGAAATTTCATTTCCAAATCTCTCTCCTTATTGCTTTCTCCATATGGAAGGACCTTTTTAAGTTTTTCCATGTATGGTACTCATGGGGCCAGTCAAGAACTTCACCCACATATTTGGACTTTGCTACCTGAGCCAGAAGGTCCCTTTCCTGAGACCTTAACAGATACTAGTCCAGCACAGAATCTTCTTCCTTCGCCTATCTGGGAAACATACATTTCATCTGAGTGCTTCTTCCTACAGAGGCATCGAGATCAGTAGGAGATGGTGGCAGTTTCATGTTTACTGTCTGGTTTACACTGCTCCCAAAGGAATAATAATGCAAAAAAGTAATGATAATAGCAACTATCATTTATTGAGCAACATGGTAAGCACTATACAGGGAATATACCATAATTATCTCTGACACAGTAATCCTGTCAGGGTGATATTTCATCGCCCCTCTCCCCCCCCCCCCCACCATTAAGCCTCCTTCACAATACCTATCAAGCACAGAGTGGTGGGGAATCACAGCTAACGCATGCAAAATGGTAACCACCACAGTTAGCACATACAAACACTTCAGTATTTGTGGCCGCTGCAGCTACCACTGAGGAGAGAGGCTCAGGAGATTAAATAACATGGTCAAGGGACACAGAGATGGCATTGGCAGAACCAGGACTTAATATCTGATCTGCTGCATCTGGCATTTGTCATATATACTCGTACATAAGTCGAGTTTTTCAGGACATTTTTAATGTGGCTTTTGTGGTAAAATTAGGTGCCTCGGCAAATATTTGAGTCAGTTTATACTCAAGAATATTCAGCAATATTTTGAGCTTCCTTTCAAATGTTCAGTGCCAGATCAACATGAATATGTTTAATGTTTATATAATATTCCATTATATGATGTTCTGTAATATTTATTATATTGTTCCCTAATATTTATTAATTAGATTTATTAGATTTGTAGGCACTTAGATTGCCTACAAATCTGCTATCATAAATGATGGAGTGATAAATACCACAGTATGCCCATCCCTGCATTGGAATTAATTATGTTCCCCAAAAGAAATTTCTGAAAGAGAAGTTGTTCAATGCCAGGCCATGAACATTTTTTAGTCTGATAGACAGTTCCGAAGCGCTGCTTTAATTTAGACTCCCATCAACAATGAATGAGAGTGATTTTTTTTTCTTCCTTCCACCTACTCACCAACACTGAATAGGATCAATCATTTTCAACTTTGGCAGTAAAAGTGGGGGAATTGCCATCATCTTCTCTCACTCCCGCCTCCAGGGTAAGTACCATTTAATTCAGTGGCTATATTTTGAGTACCCACTTGTCTAAGAAAGAAGGCAGAAGACATGTCTCTGTCTAAATGCTCGTGGGGCTGAGAACACAGAAGGAGGATGGTATAGCAGTGAATGGAACTAGCACTGCCTTTCAAAGCTGAGAGACTTGCTCCCACATGTGGGTTTGTTGTGTGCCCTTTAAGGAGCCTTCAGCAGCCCCTTTCGGAGTCTCTGTTTCCTCATTGGGATGTGCACATGGTGATGAAGTTGTGCTTGGCCCTGGGGATTACCGCCACTCCAGGGGAGTTGTTGAAGAGCAAAGGTTATCTGGATTCATGAATTTGAGTGGGACTTGCTCCTTGGCTAGGTTGGGGTTGCCAGGGAATTCCAAACTGTCTTGAGAGAAGTCACCAAGGCAGAGGGAATGTGCATGTCGCAGATGGGAGTGGGGTGTCAGATGCAGTTCATGTAGCTGGAGCAGAGAATGTGGGAAGGGGAATGTGGGAAAGTGAAGATGCTGGACTAGAATTTGCTGGGCAGTTTACCTGGCGAGATTGCCCAGTTGAATGTCTAACTTACCTAAAATAAGGAAGAACTAAAAGAGATAGGTAGAGAATCCTGTTTCATCTGAAAGAAACTGTCTAAGGACCTCTATGATGCCATATTCAATTCATCTGCCTACTGACTTCCCCTAATAACGTAGCAGCTCATAAGTAAAACAAACAGAAGTAGCAAGAGCCCCTTTTCAATCCACAGAAAACACTAAGGTGTGGAATTTACCCCACCCATGCTTTGTTCTTCCCTCCCGTTGTATTTCTTACCTCTTAAAACCTTGGCACCAACAAATGCTAAACTACGCAAGAATCAGCTATACTATTGTACCTGCTTTGATCATAAGATTTTAGGGTTGGCCTTAAGTTTAATAAACAGAACTGGTTCTTCTTGTATTGACAAAGAATGGGAAGAATTGTACATCTCTGGCCCTGGGGTGCACTTGAGAATCATCATTATAAATAAGGTGTCTATTCAGTACAGGCGTGGTTGCTATTCGTTCTACCCAACAGCTGGTTCATATCTGAAGATATAGCGGTGCCTTCAGAAGTATTGATGAATGTAACAAATACAAAATAGCAAAAATAGCAACAACAACATACACACAAATCTTCTTAACTGTGTGGATAATGGAAATGACCCAAAGAAAGAGAACCAACTTTGTTCCAAACAATCAATGGAACTGGGTCATAACTTAAATAGTGATAACAACAGACACATAACAAAAAAGTACTCATCAGCTATGGACTGTGAACTGCAAGGTCGGAAGTTCATCTTGCCCAGCTCCTCCACAGCCGAAAGATGAGGCTGTCCACTCCCTTACACATTTACAGCCTCAGAAATCCTCTGCAGACTCACAGTGAGTTGGAATCCACTCCCTGGCAGTAGACTGAGTTTGGGCTTCATCAAATATGTGGTTCCTGTACTCTCCACAAAATTACCCCAACATTTTATTTTCTCACTCCACCATTTGATATAGAAATTGAAGCAGATTGTCAAACTAGTTGTAACAAATCGGGAGCAGCCGGTTCTTTGTTGAGAAAACATTTCCACTTATCAAGAGATGCTCCCTCCAGGGAAATGAACACTGTGTTCAAAGCACCAGCCTCCTTATAAAGCAAATTGGGAACCAGCTTGTTTTTCTCCAGGTTGAAAGCATCCAGATTTCAAAGACTTCAACCACACAGAAAGATATGCAGGCTCAGCTCAGTACAAAAAAAGAGAGCTGTTGCTTCTTCCGGCAGTCCAAGGTACCTTCCATATTCTTCACCAGCACCACAATTCACATGCATTGATTTTCCTTTGAGACATGTTGACCATGTTTTTCCTTTTTGGGCTTTTTAGCTCTGGGTCTTTGCACATTTCATTATAAAACTTTGTTTTCTCAAACTGTCTTTTAAAACATATTCTATTTAATTCTTTTTAGCTACTCTACATTAAAGAGTAACTTTCAGAATGTCTTCTGAAATCCACCTCGATGATTTCTTCTTTTTGTGTCTTCTTATTGGCCTTTTACTTGCTTCATGAGTGATATTCTAGATGCTACCCACAGCATGTCTGATCTTCCACCACTGGAATTCAGTGTTGCAATTCTGTTCTTAAAATGTCCTCAAAATTCAGGTGGGATCTGCAAATGACCAAGAATTGAATCATCTAAAGTAGACCCTGTATATTAGCTCACAGTTCTGTAGGTCAGAGATCTAGACAGACAACAGGATTCTCTACTTAGGGTCTCCAGGCTAACATCCAGGGGAGAGCTCTGAGGAAGGCTCAGGAGACTGCATCCTAATTTATTCAGGTCATTGGTAGAATTCATTGACATGTGTGCACATGTGTTTGTAGGGTTGAGAACTCCAAGTTGCCGCCATTCTGTTGGCCACAAATCACGTTTAGCTGCTAGCAGTCTCTTCCCTAGGTCCCTTGTGCAGCCCTCTCTGTGCATTCCCATGTGAACAGTCTTCTGAACATTTGGCTTCTAAAGGAAGGGTGTGATGAAAGATTAGTTTCCCCTGGATAGTGTTCCTTTAGATGAACTCAATGTCAACTTCATAGTAAATGGACTCATGGTGACAAAATCCTGCCTGCCATGTAATGTAACAGAATCACAGGAATAACCAACATCTTTCATTGTCTTTACCATCTCAAAGGTCAGGACTGAGAATGGTGGAGTCGAGCTTCAGATTTTGGGGATGTAGGATGAAGATGTATTTTTCTTAATCTGCTTCCATCTCAGACAGTTCAATAGTCTGTGTCTAGAAACTTGGGCTGTGGTGTCAGTGTGCATGGCCTTAACGCCAGCTCCCCACTGATGGCTGCATGACCAGGAACAGCTCCTGTGCTACTACAGTAAATGCTCTGTTGAAAATGCAGGTGTGTTCCAACAACATCAATGCATTAGCAAGGTGAGCATGACACTGGCTTTGCATCTGTTTGTGAGGAATAAGAAGTGAAGACCAAAAAATGGCACTCAGGGATGAAAATGGCAGCACTGACTGCCACAGATATATATTTTCCCAGTGCACTCAACCCAGAAGGGTTCACCTTGCCCTTTGATTTCCAATAGCTTTCCTTCTGCCTGCTCAATAACTCAACAAGCAACAATTTGTCCAATACCCACTTCCACGAGCAAACATCAAATCTTTTTCAAGACGAAGTGACATATTTATTGTGGTATTTGTGTTCCTTAACCAGTTGACATGTATAAAACTGTGCTCCCAGGTTTATTGGCTCCCTATGTTTAATGTTGCTGATGCTTTTATTGTTTGGCCCCCAACCTCATTTTTCCTTGAAGGACTCTTGTTTGTTATTGTGCCTCACCGCCAGCCCTGCCACACACAGAGAGCAGTGATATTTAGGAATCCAGAGATCACATTTTGGCGCAAGTGCTGCGCTTCAATTCTCATCCTTACTTATCTCTCCTGTTAAATGGATTAGTCATGTGATTTCGGGAGAAATATATGAGACAATGCCATTGCCCGTAAAGTACAAGAACTAATTACTAAATAAGTACTCATTATTATCATTAAACCTGCTGCAATCAGACTCACTGTGGCACTGTAGGACAGAGTGGAACAGACCAGAAAGGTTGCCCAGACTCATCTTTACAACACTTTCTCCTTTGGAGCACACTGTGGGCAGGAACCACCAAACTTTTCATGAGCAGCCTTACCACAGTACCCCCAGGCTCCTGATCATTTATGCCAGGACTTCATATTCAACTGCATAAAAAAACCTACAGAAGTTTTGAAATGACTATTTACCTCTTAACCTTTCATGGTGCCCCATACCCTAACTACATTATCCATCTATAATCAGAAACATAGTAGACTATCTAGTTACTCTTCTGGGTCTCACTAAAGAAGCCCTGATGGTGTAGTGGGTAATAAGTTGTTGGACTGCTAACCACAAGGTCAGCAGTTCAAAACCACCAGTCACTCCTCAGGAGAAAGGTGAGGAGCCCTGCTTCTGTAAAGATGCACCACTCTGGAAACTCACAAGGGCAGTTCTATTCTGTCCTGTCGGGTTTCTCTGGGTTGGAATGGACTGAGTGGTGAGCTGGATTTGGGTTTGGGTCTGGGTATGTGGAGGAGGAAGGGAAGAGTCAAGTGCCTTTCAGTTACATCTGTATTGCACAGCACCAAGCTCATATGACCCAGAGGTTAAGAGGAAAGAGAACGGCTTCTTCCCAGCCTGTCCACACCTGCCAAGCTGTTCTTTACCATTTCACAATTTGCCCAGCAGGTTTGGAACAGGAAGAGTAATGGATGGATAGTCTTACTTTGTCACAACTCAGAAGTGACATGCTATTTTTCGATGCACCAATTTTCTACCCTGGGAACCTTTATGACTGGTGGATTAAGTGAGGAGAAAGCTGTTTCTTTTCAAAATGTTCAGCCTTATGAGCTAAGCAGGACACAACTGAGCCTTTCACTTAAAGAATATGGGAGGCGAGTGATGGATCAGATCACAAGTTGCTTAAGTGCTTAATTTCCTGGCTTTATTCCTTCTCCATCATTTCATCTAGTACATTTGCGAATCATACATGCATAGTGATTTGGAATGAACTGCTAATATTTGGGATTCCAAGCCTCACGCTCTCTTTCTCTTGTCATCATGTTGGCTCCTGATTTTGCCACGAGGACTCAGTAAGCTTTGATGAAGTGTCCCATGTGTACCACCCATGGAGCGCTGATGCGATAACACGTTGGGTGTGAGGCTGCCAGCTGCAAATTCAGCAGTTCAATTCCACCAGCCTTTCCAGGGAGAAAGATGAGACTTGACCTGGAAATACAGGGAACCCATGATGGATGAACCCCTCAGGACCAGGGATGAGAGTGGAGATATCAGGAGGGTGGACGGAAGGGGGAGTGGAAAGGGAGAGCCCATTGCAAGAATCTACATATAACCTTCTATCTGCAGGATAGAGAGTGGAGGAGTGGGCGAAGGGAGATGGACAGTGTAAGATATGACAAAATAATTCATAAATTATCAAGGATCCCTGAAGGAGTGGGAAGCAGGGAGGGAGGGGGAAAGATGAGGAGTTGTTGTAAAGGGCTCAAGTAGAAAGTAAAAGGTTTTGAGGATGATGAAGGTAGCGCTGGGATTAAGGTGCTTGACACAATGCATGCTTGTATTGTGATAAGCATCGTATGAGCCACCGATAAAATGATTGCCTTTTAAAAAATGAGTGCAATCCTGGACTCACACAGGGAGTCCAGTTCTTTTTTTAAGATTTAAAAAAGGTGTGTTTTCAACAATTTTATTGGGACATAACTCACATATCATATAATTGAATCGCTCAGTCATATCAAGAAGAGTTGTGCAATCATTACCACAATTAATTTTAGAACATTTTCTTCTTTTTAAAAAAGTCACTTTATTAGGGGCTCATACAGATTGTTTCAAAATACATGCGTACATCCACTGTGTTGAGCACAATGGTACTTTTGTTGCCATCATCATTTTCAAGACATTTTCTTTCTGCTTGAGCCCTTGGTATTAGTTCCTCATTTCCCCGCCCCCCGCCCCCTCCTTCAGGAACAGGAGTCCAGTTCTCTGCTGTAGAGTCTTGATAGGTTGCATATGTCTCCATGGCAGTGAGTTCCTTTTGTTTGTTTGTTTGCTTGTTTGTTTATGTGCTGCCTGGTATTGCACTACCCACTGCCACAGACGCCTACCTATCGCCTCCCTCTGTAGAATTTCTGAGTCTTAGTAATCCTTGATGGAAGCAGAAAGCTTCATCTTTCTCCCACAAGGGGCTGGATTTGAACCCATGGCTTGAATTTAGTAGTCCAACCCCTCTCTGAGAGCCCCACTAGGTATTACACAAAAGGGACCCTAACCTGGACTAAACCCAGTCCCTGTTTGTCAGAGGACAGTCTGTTCTTAAGGAATATGAACATTTAAACAAATCATGACAGCAACGTAATAAGTGAGGAGACGTCCACCAGGCAGAATCTGAGAGTAGATTCAAGCAGAAGGGTCCCACAGTGTCCCTGTGAATTGGAATAGACTCGACAGCAGTAGTTTAGGTCACTGAACAGCAACGTAGCACTGAATATCCAAGCTACCATCCCAGAAATATCCAGGCCTTATTAGGCTCACTTCCTGAGTTTTGCATTTCATCACACCACCCTCTTGATGCACTGGTTAAACATTCATGTGCTCACTGAAAGTCTGGCCATTTGACTACCCAGAAGCTCCACCAAGCTACTTCCATAAAGGGCACAGCCAAGGAAGCTCCATGAGATGACAGTGAGCCAGAATCAACGTGGTGGCATTCAACAGCAAGTTAGTAACATGTGAGATAAATAGACATGTGTGTTAGTCCAGATAGACTAGAGGAACAAATTTCAGAGACACGCATATAGGTATAAGGAAAGGGTTTATATACAAAAGAAATGTGACCCTAAGAAGGCATCCCAATCTAGTCCAGTGCAAAGTCATAAGTCCAATAATAACCCATGTGCCCAAAATCAGTCTATAAAGTCTGCTTCCGACTCAGGAAGTCACAGGTCAGTGGGTGCAGAATTCTGGCGCTGGCACGGGTCTTCCCATGGCTCCTCGCTTCCAGGGCTCAGGTCCATCAACAGCATGCCGCTCCAGCTTCAGAGGCCTGTCTTCATCAGGGCTAAGCGGTGTGATCTCTCCACCGGCTACTCCAGCCTCCCAGCCGCCGCCATTCTGTGTTGCCTGTAGTTAATCATCTCTCTAACTCCCAACAACTGGGGAAGATAGCTTCTCATCTTCACGAGGGAAATACCGTGAGATTTCCCAGGAGTCTCAGGTGAAAGCCATGCCCACACAGAGGCCTCATCGGCTACTCAATGGCTATCTCCAGATTAACAGGCCAGACTCCACACCTACATTTCAATTATAAAATTTACATAAGCACATGACTACCACAACATGTAAATTGTATTCATCTGTGTGTCCCTGGGCATGGGAACCCCTCATTCCCTAATGGTGTCATAAAGCGCAGTAGCTCTCAAACTTGTGTCTTACTGACCATACAAGGCATTCACTGATGGTAACATATTAAACTGTGGATTCCCTTGAGAAGAATGGGAGTTCCAGAACACATCATTGCACACACGAGAAACTTGTACAGGAACCAAAAAGCAGTTGTGCAAACTGAACAAGTGAACACTGCATGGTTTCATATCAGGAGAGGTGGGCATCAGGGGTGCAGCCTCTTGCCAGGTTTGTTCAAACTGTATGCTGAGGAAATAATGAGAGGAGCTGAAGGATATGAACAAGAATGTGGCATCAGGATTGGAGGAAACCTTATTAATAATGTGTGATACGCAGATGACACAACCATGTGCTGAAAGTGAGAAGGACTTGAAGCACTTGTTGATGAAGACCAGGCATTGTAGCCTTCAATATGAATTAAGAATCAATGGAAAAAAGGCCACAATCAGCACAACTGGACCAATAAATAGCATCGTGATCAATGGAGAAAAGTTTGAAGTTTTCTTGCCTGGATCCACAACCAGTGCTCATGGGAGCAGTGGTCCAGAGAGCAAAAGAAGTGTGGCACTAGGCGAATCTGCTGCACAAGACCTTTTAAGAGTATTAAAGAGCAAGGATGCTACTTTGAAGACTAAGGTGTACCTGACCCAAGCCACCAAAATCTCTTTTGCTGCATTTGCATGTGAAAATTGAACATGGACTAAGGAAGACCATAGAAGAACAGGTGCAGTTGAATGGTGGTGCTGGAGAAAAAGATTGAGAGTCCTGGAGACTTGTAAAAGGACAAGCTGATCTGTGTGGGAAGAAGGGAGGCCAGGATGGCGAGACTTCATCTTATCCACTATGGACATACTGTCAGGAGAGACCGGTCCCTGAAGGACATCATGTTTGGTAAAGTGGATGGAGCAGGGAGAAAGAGGAAGTCTCTCTGTGAGATGGGTGGACAGCCTGGCTGCATGTTCCTAGGCTCAGACCTGGGAACAGTGGTGAGAAAGGCCCAGGACTGGGCGGTGTCTCATTCTGTTGTGTTTGGAGTCGCTAGGGGCCAGAATTGGACCCAATGACACTTAACACTCCCAGCTCAAATGAAAATGAGCTTCTGAAAACAATACGGATTCTTGAGTCCCTCCCCCACTCCCCCACTCCCCCCCCCCCCCCCCCGCCGTTGCGGGAGGCAAAGGGGTGGGAACCACACAGTCCGTAGCGTGAAGCTCCCAGCATAGTTCAGGCCAGCAGATGGGGATTTACAATTGCTGATGTAATAGCAATGTCACCGTAGTATTATAACCTGAGCGCCAGGGTGCTAAGGGAGGATTAGCGCAGGGTAGGCATAAATCAAAGCTTTATAAAACATGCCCGTTTGAGGATTGACTGTTATATAAACCACACTCAGCAAACTAGGGAAGCGAGCACCTGCTCCGGTAGCTGACAACGTGTGTCCGTCAGTGGGGTTGCTGCCTCACCAATCCTGGGGACAGCGGGCTTCTGGGTGTCTGGAAAATGAACATTTGCCCCATCATAGTCCCCTCTGAAAAGTCAATCAGCACTGAAGGAGGAAAGGCAGCCCTTTCGGCCAAGACTGGCAGGAACAGGGAGCTTGCTGTGCTCCATCCCTACCTGGCCTGCCGTCCCGCAGTCCGGCGGGTGGCTTTGCTGAGAGCGGTGAAGCAGAGGCAAGCAGGATCACAGGCACGGGAGCCTGCAGTGGCAGCCACTCCTGAGTGACTGCAGAGCGTGGAGGCAAAAGGCACCACAGGGAATGGAGTACAGCAGCTTTTCTGGGACTAAGGCTCCAGGCAGATGGCTAAGCTGCAGAGAGGCCTGGATCATGAGGGACACTATTCAGTGGTATGGCCACAACAGTGACCACCCAGGGACTCCCCAAGAGATGGGTGCCAGGGCTGTCATGCCCAGTCCCGTGGCTGAGCTGCTCTGTCCACGAAATGAAAGTGATTGCCTTCTCTGGAGGAGATATGGAAATCAGTTTCAGTAGACCAGTACCAGCCAGTGTCTGCTATGTTCCAAACCCTGTGCTGCAGGCTGAGGCAGTGCAGATGAAATAAGCAGCTCCTTCTCCTCCCCAGGGTCCCCACCTTAGAGGGAGAGTCGGCCATATGAGAACTGCTGCTGGCAATAAAGCCTGTGTGAGAGGAGGGCTGTGCACCCGAGGAAGCAGCAAATTCCTGAGCTGGGTCTGCAGGGAAATTTACAGAGAGAAAATGCTATTGTAGCTAAGCCCTCACAGATGTGGGGGTTCACCATATACACAAAGGGCACAGGGGGAGAAGGGTGGGAAGGAGAGGAAGCCACCGGTCAGTCTAACTGTGCTCAACTAGTCTCCAATACACAGTAGCGAAAGCCGAGGTGGAGAGATTTCTGCAGGTGGAATGCCACTTTGCTCTCAGGCAGTCCCCCCAGGGCACCCTGCAAAGCGTTGAGTCTCGATGTGCCACCAAAGCAAGACCCACGGGCACAGTGCTTCTCCCCTCCAATGGTGTGGATCTGCTGCGTCATTTCTGGGCTGAATTTGGGGGTGCTGGCAGAGAGTGGCTCAGCTGTGGACATGCCCCTGGAGGCTGGGTGTTGGCTGCCTGGGACCTGTACAGCACTGAGGCTGAACTAGGGTTCTGGGCTCTGAGCCACTCCAAAGACTTGGGAGTCTAAGACCATAGAGAAGACATGAGTTTAGAGGTTGAGCCGTGCTGGTTTCAGAGTTTATGAGAACAGCTCTCTCCCAAGAGATGGCAAACCATTAAATCACAATTGTTTAAGACTCCTATTAGTTTTTAAAGGATTGCAACAAGGAATTGTGCAAGGACAAGTCCATAAGGTGGCATGTGAGTGAATGAAGCAACTATTCATTGCCTGCTCCAATACCCACCACTTCAGAACCTGTGTGATCTCTTTGGAGGGGACTACAGTTAAGTATCCTAGGGAGAAACCTTCAAACTACAGTCAAATTTATTTATCAGGCTCCAAAAGAACTAAACAAGTCTTGTCTTGTATCACACTTCTGACCTGCTCCTCTCAGGGTAATTAATTACTCAACATATCCCAAACATGTTATCGTTTTTTCAGAGGAGATTCCTATCCACTGTCTACCCTCCTATCCCCCTGGTAATGCTGACTCTTTCCCAAGACATGGTTTAAACAGTCATTCCTTTGAATGACTGTCTCGGATCTTCCCAGCAACAGCTCCTCAGATACTGGCATACATTTTAAAAAGGATTGTTACAAATCATAGCACCTTTTATTAAACTATATTATCAAAATGTGAAGCTATTGTTTCTGGACAGCTCCTCCATCTAGGCCCACACTCTTCTGAAGGCGGCCTTGTCAGTTTTCTTACCCTTTCCTGAAGAAAGCTAGGCTCTTCAATTCACGCCACAGCAAAAAGGCCATTTGGCATCCTTTAGGGCAGGCGTCCTCACGCTACAACCCGCGGGCCACCTGAGACCCGCTGAGGATATTTATCCGGCCACTGGGTATTTTTGCCGCCGCTGCTTGTCCTACTTAGCAGCCGACTCATTCCGGGTCCACAGTGAGTTTATTCATAGTTTGTTGTTGTGGTGGTTGTTGTTTGAATATAGTCCAGCCCTCCAACAGTCTGAGAGACAGTGAAGTGGCCCGCTCTTTAAAAAGTTTAAGGGGGAAAAAAGTTTGATGACCCCTGCTTTCGGGGCTTAAGACATGTTCCTTTAAATCTTCTTGGCGTTTTGGAGCAAAAAGAACTCGAGGGTACAATATCAGGGCTATATGATCAGGGAGGGGGTAGGACTTACCGATGACTTTCTTGTTGGACACTGCTTGCAACCCCTGTGGAATGGATAGGTATATCATTGTGATGGGGGCGGGGAGGTGGAACTTGACCTTTTTTTAACCAATACAGTTTTCAAATTTCTTAAAATATCTTCATAAGGAGAACTTTTAATTATCCCGTGTCCTTTGAGAAAGTCTAGGAAGTTGACCCTTTTGAAGTTCCAAGACCCCTCAGCCTAACCTGCTGAGCTGACGGCTCTGCCTGTAACTGGCTCAAGAGGTTACCAGGGAAGTCCCAAACCCTTGACTGTACTCACTGGCCTGTATTCTTAAACCCAAGGTTCATCCCTGGTCACAACTCATTCTACAAAACCATCATCATTAGCATCAATTTTGCTTAAAATGCAGGGAAGAATAACAGTTCTTTAAGCTAGCTGATATAACTACAATGCTTTTGGTATGCATGAAGTTCAATGGACATTGAAAACTTGCTGAGACCCAGAAAGAATTAATGGAATAAGTGGTTTTCCCAAGTGAATAGACCTCCTTTGTCCTGGGTTAGGAGAGAGGGACCACTTGTTTTACTCCTGGTGCTAACCGAGAGCGGATGCTAAGGATGTTCCCCTCTGTGTCACTAATGCCCACGCAGGTGTCAAGGATGACATGCTCTGTTTGAGCATGTCCGTCCTCACCAATTGTGAGAAAGGGAGTTTCAACGAAACTCAGAGAGGTCGGAGTGGTAAACCCTGGCCTTTATTTCTTCTGAAGGATCAAGGAGAGATGTGCGGGCCTCCTGGGAGGTGTCCATACAGGTGAGCCCGTGTCCATCCTGTCCTGCCTTGGTGTGTGGTCTCCAGTGTGGTCCTGGCCCCAGGCATCTTCCTATCACTGCCAAGTAAACAGTACGCTACTGTCTGTACATGCCAATTGCTCCTCCGTCCTCGGCCCAACTTCTCAGCATGGTCTCCACCCTCCTCCATATCACGTGGCCTTCATGCTTCTCACCCCACCTTGGCTCAATTGGGAGGCATTCCAGTATGGGGTGCAGTGGGCATATTAGATGGGCAGGACACTGCCACCTTCCTCTGCGTCCTTCCAGTCTATGGATGTTCTGTGTTGCCTTCAAGGTCACGCTGTGGGATTTCCACATATGGTTTCTTCTCACTTTGGAATGCCAGCTCTGATTTGGGCTTTTTAACACAATTTCTAATGAGGATTTTGAGAATCTACTTTGGGAGTTTTAAAAAAGATAATGAAAATCTGCTCATTGTTTCCCCACTCCATTCCTTCTTCCTCATTTCATTGGTCAATAAATATTAATAACACACTACTGTGTGTTGACCGTGGTAAATATTAGATAATCCAACCCCCTACCCCCACCCCCGGACAAGAATAGGTGGATAACCCCTCTGTTTGATGTTACAAACAGCCTTGGGGAGGCTGAGGAACTGAAACAGTGTAACAGGTGTGGCAACGTTGATCTTTGCCCAGCGTGGAACACAACATGGCCCACAGTCCTAATGACCCTACAGATGACAGGGTGGCTCCAAAGATCAAGAGGTGGGACTAGGGGAGAGTTGAGGTAAGCAGAAGAAATTGTGGGCACAGAATAAGAGATGGAATGTTCCTGGTAATATTGCTTTGTAAGCACAAACCGGTTTCTCAACCTCATTCTGGGTCCCTCAGAGAGCAAATAGCCAACACACCAATAGGGGTACATTTGCAGACCGGTCTTTTTTCCCTCCCGAGGGGGTCCAGTGGCTCTTTGCTTCTGACGCTTCTCCCATCCTCACCCCCAGCAGGGTCCTTAATCCTTCACATTGGGTTCATTATTAACAGAGCAGGTAACCTATAGGGTTGGGAGACCAGATAGCTAGGTGAATGTCTCTGTTTGGTCAAGCTGTGTGGCCTTGGGCAACTTAGTTGGCATCTCTGAGTCTCCCAGTCCTGCTTTACCAACATGATGGTCCAATTGGTATTTCCTCTTATGAAAGGGGTGCCTGAGTAAATTTCCATGGAGAGGAGAGCAACAGGAAGTACTACCACTCACACAGGACTATTTTCCCATTTTCCAAAGAGATAAGTCTTGGGCCCAGGTCTCCTTACTCTGTATATCCTCTGTTCTTACCTAGATCTTTTGCAGCTTAAAGGAGCTTTATAAGCAAATCCTTCATAAGCATCATTTGGGTCTCCTATGAAGAGCCATTCATGGATGCTGTGACCTCTGGCCCACCAAGTTGCGGGTGGGGCTCCAGTTCCTTCCTTTGACAGTGGAACCCATTATACCATACATGTGTGCAGGCAAGGGGGAGCAGTGCTGCCCTGGGGCCTGTGCTCTCTTTCAACACAGGGGTCCACATGTGTAATTCTGTTCTCTCAGGTGTGTTCTCAGTGCCTTCGTGGTAGTGTGCACATTAGAAGTAGCACGATTCCACTTGGGCTCACTCTGTTTCTTTGACATGGTACTCGTGGCTGCACCAGCCTCACTTGCCAACAGAAAGTGCTGAAAAGGATCCCTATTGGGAGCCTACATGAGTGAGAACATATCTTTTGTACTTTTATATCTCTGTTTATCCTATTTCATCAGGGAGAGTACATGAGCAAGAGTTTGGTCAAAGTGTACCCTGTTCAATGTAATTTTTGCGTAAGAGGGATGATTATCAAGGTTAATGCTGTCACAGTCAGCATGCCACTTGACACTCACAAGGGGGTTCCTGCTTCCTCCTCATTATCTACAGGACCAGAGAAGGAGAGACCCAGGGAAAGCAGTGTCTTGTCTATGGCCACAATCCATCAGGCACTGACACAACCAAGATTTCAATCATCACTGTGGCTTCACCCAAAGTTCATGCTTTCCTACACTTTCTTTCTGCCTTTCAGCCTCTGGGCAGTGACCTCTAACCCAGGAAGCAAACGCCTTTGGGAGACATGCTGGAGCCCTATAGGAACTCCTGGCTCCACACCTTTTCAGTAAAGGAAAGAAGCACAGGGTCAGTGAGATGGAGTTAATCCTAGAGGTATCCTGGAAAGAGTGACTGGCTGTGCATAAGTGGCTTGTTAGATAAAAGTCAAAATATGTAATATGAGCTCAAGGGCCCCGGTTGATCCACCCTCTGCCTTGTGTGCCACCTCTGATGGATCTGGTCTTCTCCTTCCTCCCACATTCTAACGATGTGGAACTTCTTCTCAACACATTCTATGGCTTTTCCTCCTCAATGCCTGATGCCTTGGCACGTGCTCTCTCTCTGGTGTGGAATTCTCCTCCCCTCCCTCACAGTCACCAAGTTAATTCTTGCTCATTTCTTCAATTTCCAGAGGAATGATCCTGACCTTTCAGATGAGACCACCACTCCCTCCGCACCCCTAATCCCAAAGACTTCCAACCCCTGAGGGCTTTCCTTCATTATATGATCAGTTTATTAGGATTTACTTGTCTGCTTCGCATCGATCTCCCTTCTGAGATTTTGTCATGACTTTCTCTTGTGTTCAAGGAGCCCTGGTGATGCTGATGGGTAAACGTTGAGCCACTACCAGGTCAGCCATTCAAATCCCCCCACCTCTCTGTACAAAGAAGCTAAGGCTGTCTTTTCCATGGACTTTTATAAAGCTCTGGAAATCCCACATTGGGTCTGAATCGGCCTCTTGGCAGTGGATTTGTGTTTGTGTTTTGTTTAGGTTTTTGATTTTGTCTCTTTTACTCACTTATAACCCAGGACCCACTGCCTGGTACACAGTAGGCATGCAGTAGATATTTGTTCAGTGAATGACTTGATTAAAAAAAAATAAATGAGCAAAAGACAGAACCCTGGGGTAATCATACCTGATCTCTTCTGAACCTCGCTAGAAGCAATGAGATACTGGTCCCAGCACATTCTCCAAGAAAGAAAAAAGGCAATGTTGGGGGGTGGGGGGGGTGGCGAGAGAGGCACCCTAACCCAGAAGAAGGCCCTCCCAGCAGAAGGTATGTCACCTTGCACAGTGACCCAGTGCCTTACCCTGCGGCCAGCCTGCAGCAGCAGTGTTTGCAGGAGCACACAGAGCTCCCAGTTCCTGCTTGGGAACCATGGTGAAGAGTTTCTAAACAGAGCTTAGCAGCTTCAGCCGGAGCCTCCCGGAGCAGCGTGAAGGCCCTGGGACCACCGACTGACCACCTCCAGCCACTGGTGGTAAGTCGGATCTTCCTCCTTGGGAATTGGAGTTGACCCTGGGTGGGGATTTAGTTCCTCTGCACCCACCGCCCCTGCCCTTTGGCAGCCTGCCTGCTAGCTTGTCAAACTTGCATAGAAATCTGTTTTCTTTCTTTAAATTACCTGGAAAGAATCGAATCTCAGCACCCGGGGCTTGTGCATTCCCATCCCACACTCCCAAGTCGTGTCCTGAGAAAGGAGGCCTTGGGAAGCCCTGTCCCCCTGCTGAACTGACCCTCGTCTGAAGACTTGCTGAGCCTCCCACCCTTTCGCTCACAGACGGGCATCGGCCAGCCCTGCTGCAGCTCCGCTCACTCGCCCCTCACCACCTCTCCACCTCTCCTGTGTATCTGAGACTCTTTGAAATACACTCATCACAATTTCTTATCCAGCCAGACAGGGCATTCCAAAAAGCACTGCAAGCACATATTTGATCCCCAAATGTTCATAAGGGGCAAATGAAATCTGTTTGGAAACCTGGGTTACTAAGACGAAATGTACACAGGCATGCGTGCCCCTCAGCCTGATGCCCCTTGCGGCTCTGCCATGTGTATCTGAGGAGGGCGTTTCTTCTCCGTGCTCCAGGACTGGTTTGTCAGGAAAGTCGCCAGGTCTTTCTTCTGAAGCAGTTCTGGGTGGGGCCGAATCTCCCACCTCTCGGTGAGCAGCCCAGTGTGGTAACCTTTGCACGGGGACTCTGCTACATCCGTAGGCAACCAAAATCCAAACTCAGTTCTAACTCAGAGCCTTCCTAGAGGTCAGAGCAGAACTGTCCCTTTGGGACTAGGAGTCTGTAAATCTGTAAAGCCTCGTCTTACTCCCTCAGGGTGACTGGTGGGTTTGAACTACTGATTTTTCGGTTAGCAGCTCAGTGTGGAATCTGTTATGCCACCAGGGCTTCTGATACAAAGGTATTTAAAAACCAACAAGTCACATGCTCACTGCCATCGAGTCAATGCTGACTCACAGCAAGCCCCTGTGGGTCTCTGAGACGGGCACTGTTCATGGGAATGAAAGCTCGGTCTTTCTCCCGAGGAGCTGCCGGTGGTTTCAAACGGCGATGGTGCGGATCACAGCCCAACGAGTCACCACTGTATGACCAGGGGGTTGAGAAAGATGAAGAGGAAAGGAAGAATCAGAGAGAAAAAGCCTTTGGCTGGGCTGAACCCCCATGGCGTAGTGGTTGAGTGCGGAGCTACAGCCCACTGGGTTGGCGGTTCAAATCCAGAAGCAGCTCTCCAGGAGCAAGGCTGGGCCTCCTACTCTCACCAGAGGGCAGTGATACCCCCCCCCAAAAAAAAACAAACAAACAAAAACCCTTTGGCTGTGCTCAGGCCCTGAGTCTACAGGGTCTGTTAGACTTCAAACATGGCAAAACCCTCGGGCCCTACCTCCTTGAGTTTATCTAATTGAATCAGAAGAGTACTTGAAATCACTTAGTGCACCCGGGCTGTGGTTCCCCAGGCCGAGCACAATGAATCAGGGACCCAACGACCCTCCACCGTTAGCGTGGCTTGGTGTGTGATGGTGGAGCACACACCGGCTCCTGTTGGAGCTGGAAGGCATGGCAAAGCCCCCACGAAGCTAACTGCGGATGAAACCAGCTTTGCCTCATAGATTCAGTTCATTTGTGCGAGGTTTTATTGGCAGGGAAAGGTTACAGTGAAATATAAATTATTCAGATGTTTAGCACGATTGCTAGTAGTGTGCGGGCTGGCGTCTTTTATTACCGCCAGAAGTCATTTTTACCCATCCGCGGAAAGTTATACATTTTATAATTCTAGAGCATGTTCGTGGGCTCAAGCGCAGAGTAAGGTGGTTCCTGTGGGAGCTCACTTACTGAAAGATGGCCTCCCTCCAGAGTCGCGGAGACAGCAGCTTAGCTGCGGCTGCGGCTTTCAGGAGATTTGCTGTTTATATGAGTCATTAATACGAGGCGCTAGTCGGCTTGCCACTAAAATCAATTTTCTCCAGCCTCTGGTCTTTTCTTTGGATTCCATGTTTTTTCATTGCTAAAGTAATATATGATTGTGAAATAGCCCAGCAGAACAGATGTGTATAGGGTAAAGCCTGGTCTTTTTGTTTCCACCCATCCTCCCAAGCCAGATCCATCCTTTCCCATGCCCAAAATAGCCAGCATGAACTGTGATGCTGCCTGCAGATAACTTTTGACCCAAATGGGCATGCATTCATATGTCCAGGTTACATATGAAAAACAAACACGCATGACAGGGCCGCATTAATCTGAACTTTTAGATACGATGTCACCATGCAGTTTGGGTTCCAAAAGCACATGTAAAAGGAAGTCAAAAAGTATTGTTACTGGCTTGTCACTTCATACTTGCATAAATGTATTCCCAATTGAACATCTCCAAATGCAGGGGGTGAGGGAACTGCAGGCCAGTTTTCCCAGGAACGTATTTGTTGTAGTCTCATAGAGGTCCCTTCAAAAATAAAGTGCAGAACAGTAGCTTGAGAGCGTCTGAGCAAGATAGACCAGCCCAGAGTGGGAGGGTCACTGACTTTTGTTGGGGTTGGCTGCCTTGGATTCTCGGCAGACAATCTTTGTAGATCTTCTCCAAGGACACAGGATGATCATGAAGGCTTGTCAGAAAGAAAATTTTAAAGCATTGAAAACTGCATTCCTGAACAAACAAACAAACCCATTGGTTTTGCATAGGAGCATGCTCTACCACCAGCCATACATCCGTTCTACTTTCCAGGGTCTCGATGGCTGTCCTATGAGAATTTTTTTGGTGAAATTACACCTCATCTAGCCCTACAGTCCTGAACTGGCCCCTTCAGCTCTCTATTGGTTCCCAAATGCGAAGACCATTTAAAAGAAACATGACTGGAGGGGCACAAGGGTTCCCAAACACCCATATTAGGTGGTGTCATTAGAAAAATACAGCATTCTTTGGGGAAGGATTTTTTTTTTAAGCCAAACTCATCAGGGCAAGCCCATGTGGCTTCTCCTCTAACTCCTCCAGTCTCCAGGACTCAGGGTCTATAGCATGTTGCCATATTGTCTCGTCAGTAGACCATCTCTAAGAGACTGAGTCAAGTCTCTCACTTCCAATTGGGAAACACTGCAAGACTTCTCAGAAGAAAGCCATGCCCACACAGAGACCTTATTGACTATCTCCAAATTGACAGGATAGACTCCACCCCTACACTCCCAGAGCTGAAATTGACACAGATCAGTGACTGCCACACCCCGCAAGTTTACAAGACTATAACTCTGCCGGTAAAAAGTCCCCATCTTTCTCTGAGGAGCAGCGGGTGGTCTCAAACTGCTGACCTTGCAGTCAACAGCCCAACAAGCAATCACTAACCCGCCAGGGCTCCTTCAGGGAAGGGTTAGAGATGGAGATGCCACCCACAAAAGTGCACAAGAAGCCATCAGGAAGCACAGGTTTCAGATTTTGATACTTTTGTTTAATAAAATTTTCTGGGATTTTTTAGAAACACATATTTATGCTTATAAGTCTCTAATCTTTATGCACATCTAGAAGAGACTCAAAAGATCACCCTTCTCCATCCACCCCCTGAAAGGGAATAACTGAGCTAACTGTATATGCAGCTTAAACTTTGAGAAATACCGTCACCTTGCACCCTGGAAATGCTCTGCTACATTCCATTATCCTCAAGCAGATGATAACACCCTCTCCCCACACCTACCTTCCCTCTGAATACTACCCATCTCCCTGATGTTCCCAATCTGGTAGGGAGGAAAATAGATGCCAAGGCGGGTTTCATGTGTGCTTCCTTGGTTAGGAGGGGGGTAGTGCTAACTTTACCTTTCAGTGTTTGGCATAAGGACTCTTCAGTCTCCGCCAAGTACAGTGGGAACTGCGTGGAACATGCAAATGAGAGAAAATGAAGTAATTGAAGCTGAGAACTGCACACATCAGGAGCTCTTCACAATGAAAAGGAGTCCCAGGTGGGCTTCTCTAGTGAGGCAGTGTTAATGATGTCAAAAGAGAGCAAGATCAAAACACGGTATGAGCTCTATTTATCTTGTCACTTACTCTGTGGCAGGGAAGCTGGCAGAGCAGATTGTGGAAGGCCTATCCAGACATGCACAGGCAGGCCTCGAAGGTAAGCGGGTTGATTTCAGACTCCACTAGAAAGCAAATATTGCTCTAAAGCAACTCCCAAAAAATTTTGGGGTTCCTAGTACATATAAAAATTAGGTTGACACTAGCCTCTCATCCAAGCAGCCCTGGTGACATGGTGGGTTATAAGTTGGGCAGCTAACCACAAGGTCACAAGTCCAAAACCAGCAGCCCCATGCAAGCAAGCAAGACGAACTTCCTACTCTGTAAAGCTTTAAAGCATAGTTCTCAAACTTCCTAATGCCGTGACCCTTTCATACAGTTTCTCATGTGGTGGTGACCACTCCCCCCACCATAAAATTATTTTCATTGCTACTTCATAACTATCATTGTGCTAGTGCTATTGTGGCAGTCATGTACTCCTGTCAGTTTCAGGATTGGGAATGTAGGGGTGGAGTCTAGCCTGTTAATCTGGAGATAGCCAATGAGACCTCTGTGTGGGCATGGCTTTCTCCTAAGAATTCTGGGAAATCAGACTTATGACTCAGTCCCTTGGAGACACTCTATGGACAAGACACAAGACTCAGTCCCTGGGGAGGCCTCTGCCAATGCTGAGATCCATCTACTGTCACTGGATACTGCTGATAGACCCCGAGTCCTGGAAACTGGAGGAGCTGGAGGAGAAACCACATGCATTTACACTAATGGAATCAGACCTCCAAGCTAGAAAAGTCAGATAGAGACTCCTGCTAGTTCTGATAAACTGGAGAAGCCACAGAGAGGCCCCTGCCAGTGCTGAGATGCTGCTACCACCATGGATACACAAGACTGTGTACTCCTGGTCGGTGATTGTCCTAACGTCATTGCATGTGCCTCGTGAGTCCAAAGAAGACTTTATAGACTTGTATCAGACATATGGGCTTATATCAGACTTGTGGGCGTAGACTGGATTGAGTTGGGATGCTTTCTCAATGTTCTATTCCTCTTGTATATAAACCTTTCCCTTATATACATATGTGTTTATGAATTTGTTTCCCTAGTCTGCCCAGACTAATACAGTTATGAATCAAGAAGGGATTCCCATCCACAGGTTGAGAATCACTGGTTTAGATGCTTGGAAACCTAGAAGGGCATTTCTACCTCATGCTCATTTTCTATGAGTCAGAATTGACTCCCCAGCAGTGAGTGAGCCTGTCGCCTATGTACTGGGTAACAGAATTCTGAAAAAGTTGGAATAATGTGAAAATGACCAAAATGTGACACAGAGTCACAAAGAGAGCACATACCATTGGAGAAAGGCCACCCACGGACCTGCTGTTCAGTGCAGGATGGCCACACAACTTCACATTATCTGTGAGGCATAGCACCAAGCAATAATCTGAGGTGTGCTACACTGTGGGACTTCTATCAAACTGCAAGACCTCCATGCATATCAATGTCCCCCCCAACCCCGTGTGAAACGTGAGTGTTGAGGTTCTCTTGGCTGCCTCATGGCATACCAGCACTGTTCCCATAGGGGTTCCAAGGCTGTTACCTTGCAGGAGCAGCCCACCAGACTGCTTTCCTGGGTGCCTTTGGGTAGCTTAGAGCCACCAATGTTTCCATTAGCAGCCATGCTCTTAACTGTGCATGTGTGCACGCGTGTGCACGTGCACACACACACACATGCACACACGTGGACACACATCCCAGGGATCCTACCTTTTTGGTAAAACTACTGTAAGGAGACAATGCCTATCTAAATCTTTATCCCAAGGCCTAACAACTAATGATCAGGCTTTATAAACCTTATATGTTATTCATGGCAATGATAGCTATGACAATGGCTATCATAAGTTAATGAGAAATGGTTGCACACCCACTGAGAGAGGCAAGCTGAGTCTCTGATCAGTGAGTGGCAATTCAGCAGGCCCCATGAATCAAGTCAATGGGTGGAAAGTTCAATTCTGTTTTGTAGAGAGAAAGGTACCAGAGAGAAGTGATTAATGATTTCTTAACCATAGACTAGTGGAATTTCAGAATTGGAAGGGGTCTTAGACGTTACAGAGTACAAGAACTCATTGTCCAGAGGAGAAATTAAGGCCCAAAGAGACACGATCCTAACTAAGATCACACAGCCAGTCAAGGCATAGAGATGAATCCGAGGCCCTGCGCCTCTCAGTACAAGTCTACTGCTTCCTCCTATTCACATTTTCCACATCATTCTTAACCTTTTAGCTTAACAGAGCAAACTATAATGGGGAGTGAATCTACAAAAAGAACAAAGAAAGAAAAAGCCAGCTCTTTATTTCTTGTTTCTGATATGGAATGATGGCTCTTTGGAAAACAATGAAATTAAGATCCCCTATAATCAATAAGAGGAACCTTGGTGGCACAGTGGTTATGTGTTGGGCTGTGTGGTAGTCACATAATCTGTTTTCAATGTGAGATTATAAGAATGAAGGGGTGGAGCTTAGCTGGTCAAGCAGGTTGCAGCTCCTCGATGACCTTACTTGGAAGTGATAAAAAGATAAATAGCTCCCTGGAGGCAGAACACACACTTTGCCTGCCAGACATTCCTGTTGACAAGCCACAGGGAATTGTGCTGATGGCAGCCAGAGTCTTGTAGCTGGAGGAGCAATGTGGGGAACCACTCCAGTTATACCTGCTTCCACCGCCACTGGATCCACAAGACTTTCAACCCACTGGCCTGTGATCTTCCTGCACTTGGCATCATTGCATGTGTTACATGAGTCTGGAGAGGAATTTATAGACTGATTCTGGACCTATGGGCTAATATCAGATTTTTGGACTTGATCTTCACAGGGCTGGGATGTTCTTTTAAAGTACAATTACTTTTTATATGAAGTTCTTTCCTATGCTCATATGAATGTCTATGAATTTGTTTCTTTAGACTACCCAGACTTCCAACTGTAAGGTTAGCAACTCAAAGCCACCAGCCACTCCATGGGAGAAAGACAGACTGCCTATTCCCATTAAGAGTTACAGCCAGAGAAGCCCACAGAGGCAAGGCGACCCTGGCCTATAAGGTCGCTATAAACCAGTCTGTACTCTATGAGTATGAATTTGGTTTTTGTTGAGTTTTCTGGGAGGGGGGAGGAGGGGGGTTGCATGAATAAGGAAATGACACCTCCAAAGAAAAACAGGCAAAAGTGAATAACAAGTAATTTATCAAAGAGGATGTACAAATGACCAGTAAACATGTAAACATTACGAGCAATATGAAAACATATGTAAAAGTAGCACAATCACTGTATTGAGTCAAAAGGGTTTTTGAATTCCAATCATGGGCCAGAAAATGCTTCAATTTTTACCCACCATATTGGCAACAAAGTAAAATCACAAAAACACAAGGTATTAATTAGCACATAAGGAAATTGGCACTCTCTGGTTATTGTAGCCATCAGAGGAAATTAATATACATATTTTGGGAAAGCAATTTGCATGGTTATGGCAGAATGATGAGCTCTCCAAAGAAGTCCCTGCTCTACTCCCAGAAACACGCGAGTCTGTCAGGTTACATAACAAAGGAGAATTATGATTGAGGATCTTAATTATGATAGTTAATTATCAAATTTTAAAATACTATATCAAGATTATTTTGGTGGAGCCAAAGTAAAATCACTCACCACCACCACCACCCCCCACCACCAAAAAAAATCAAACCTATTTCCATCAAGTCAATTCCATCAATTATTGAGTAGAGTCTTCTTGGTGATACTCTTTCCAGAAGCAGGTAGCAGGTGCTCTTCCACGGTGGCCAGCTGGGTGCTGTGGAATCGGTTCTGATTCATCACAACCCTGTGACAACAGAGTGAAATACTGCCTGCTTCTGCGCCATCCTCATAATGGCTCTCATGTTCCCGTCCATTGGTGTAGACACTGTGCCAATCCCTCTCCTTGAGGGCTTTCCACATGTCACTGTCCCTCTACTTCATCAAGCATGATGCCCTTAGTGGGGAAGTGGGCTTTTATGACGACATACCCAAAGTACATGAGAGAAAATCTCACCACCCTTGATTAAAAGGACCATTCTGGCAACACTTCTTCCAAGACAGATTTGCTTATTCTTTTCAGCAGTCCATGGTACTTTCTTGGCCAACACCAGAATCCAAATCCATCAATTCTTCTTTGGTCTTTCTTGCTTAATGTTCCAACTTTCACATGCACACAAGTCAATTATAAAGACCGTGGTTTGGGCCATTCATTGAGCAGCTGAGAGCAAGCCAGTGTGTGCCATAGAAGGACATATAATAAAGTCACAAACACTCTTGAAAGTGGAAAGAAGACACTAAAAAGTCAGTGAGAGGAGGAGGTGTAGCAAGAGAAGCCATAAGAGATGGGTTCCACCTGCCATTGCTAGCGTTAAAGACAGAGGAAGGAGGACTTCAGCCAATGGTTCTCTCCCCGGAGTTCTCAGACAAGAATGCAGCCTTGGTATTAGCTGGTGAGACTCCTGTGAGAAGTTTGACCTGCTGAACTCTAAGATAATAAAGTTGTGTTGTTTTAAGCCACTGTTTGCGGTAATTTGTTATAGCAGCAGTAAAGACTAATATAGCTCTATTAAAAATGTAAGATGCTGTACTCTTGACTCAGCAATTCTTCTCCTAGTTACCCTGGTAAGTCATTAGCATGACTCTGTCTTCCTGAGACTGTCTGCTGTGCATTGCTCCTAATGCTGATTCATGACAGGGCCTGCAACACAGGATCCATCCATATGGACTATTAAGTCAAAGTGATGGCACATGAGGCAGATCTATAAGGCCTGGCTGACAAAATGTTCCAAAATATGCAAGTTGTAAAACAGTATGGTGCAGGGTGAATTTATAAAATATCCATTCTTGCAGGGAAAAGAATATATTTAACTGTCTCTGTTGTCTTGGAAGGGAATGTGTTGAGCTATTAAGCATACGGTCAGAAGTTCAACTCCACCAGCTGCTTCTTGGGAGAAAGATGAGGTTTTATGTTGCAGTAAACTGTTACCATCTCTGAAATACACAGAGACAGTTCTGTCCACAAGGTAAGTTCTTTTGGCAGTGCATGGTACTATCAATCTTCTTCAGCAATGCCATAACTCAAATACATGAGTTCTTCTTGGGTCTCCCTTATTCAACATTCCAACCTTCAGGCACAGACACAAACCTACCCATCACTCTTTGAGAGAAAGATGAGACTTTCTGTTCCTGTAAAGATTCATTCACTGCCTCAGAAACCTTATCAGGGAAGCTATGAGTCAAAATCAGCTTGCTGGCAGTGGGTACTGAGGTTTTTATCAATGAAATGAAAAAGGCCTGACAGACCAAACTGTTAGAACCAGTGGAGAGATAATTGAGTGCGAAAGACTTCTTTTTCATGTAATTTTAAATACAATTTAATTGGAAAAAATAATAAAAAGAGATCAATCAAAGACTCTTCTCTCCCCAGGCCACAAACTCTCCTCCTTTGGTCTGGGACAATTTAAAGGGAAAAGAACCTTCTCTTCTAATTCTGAGATTTAATATCTAGTAACAGATGCTCCAGCACATGGAGGGGCATTAAATCTGGAAGGCTGTCTCTGAGGCTGGAGTCCCAGCACTACAAGCTCTCTTAGTTCTGGTAAAGAGAGTCTTTGATTCCTTGTCACCCTTGGTCCAATGAGAGACTTGGACCACTGGTGGCCAGGCAGCAGCCAGGAGGGCTGTATTGTGTCTCTCTGCCATCATCTTTATGAACCCTCCAGCTGCATTCTGTGAAGCTAATGTTGAAAATTCAATTTCCCAAGTAAATATTGACTAATGCAGGGACTTTGGTGATTCAATGGTAGACTTCTTGCCTTCCCTTGGGGGACACCTGGGTTTGATTCTTCCCAATGTACCCTACATGCAGCCACCACCACCCTCCTTTTATGGTGACTGATGCTGAACCAGTTTCAAAAGAACTTCCAGACGAAGATGGCCCAGTCAGAACAGCCCTGTGATATACTTCAAACAATCACCTGAGGATCAAAATGGTCCAACTCCCAACTGAGGTGTAGATGATGCCAGACTGGGTGGCAGGTTATCCTGTTGAGATGGATATCCAATTCATGGCAGTTTAAAACAATCGCTGCCACTGCTCTGTGCCAGGAACCCGGTTCTGACTAATCTGTGACAAGGGAATCTTCTAAAACTCAAAACCTGTTCTCTAAAGCCTTTCTTCCATCACTTGTTGGTCAGCTTGTCTTCCTGAGGGTGCCTGTGTATTGCTGTGATTCTGGGAGTTATGTCACTAGTCTTTAGGATATCAAAAGGGTCGGCTAACCTGAACAAAAAAAATCAGTGGAGCTTTCAGACTGAGTATAGACTTGTGTGCATTGGACATGTTGAGAGGAGAGATCAGCCCCTAGAAAAGGATATTTGGGTTGGTAGAGGGGCAGTGAGAGAGGGGGAGGGCCTCAAAGAGATGACTTGATGCCATGATTGTAACACTCAGCTGAAGCATAAGAGCACTCACTGGTGAGGGTGGTGCAGGAATGGGCAGTGTGTCCTTCTGTTGCACCTAGGCTCTCAATGAGTTGGAATTGACTCCGGGACACCTAGCAACAAATTCTTTCTTTCTGCGTACTTCCCAGCTACAGTTGGCCCCCCTCTTCTGGCAGTTTACTGAATTGTATGCATCTTGTTATTTAACACTGGATTGCATTGTGTTTTTAAATATACTTTCCAAGTACACTGTGTGGGTTTCTTAACTTCAGGACTAGGATCTTATTCTCTGTGAAAGATAGTACCTGGGGGTCCTTAATGCTTATTCGGTTCATGGGATCAGGGCACATCTTTTTTTCTCTCAGGGGATTTACAGCCTTGTGCACAATACAGGGCCCCAGAAAGCAAGTGAAGATGATAGAAGGTAAAATATTTCAACTCCTATAATGAGCCCACCTTGACCATGCTCTCTAAAATATCTTTGTTTTATTTTTCTCATTTTTCCCCTTCAAAGCCCTTGTCAATCCATAACATTATTTATTTCTGTCTTTGTTCACTGCTTCCTTCTCTCTCTAGAAAGTCAGTTCTAGAGAACATGGGTTTTGTCTGTGTTATTCAGCAATGGGTCCCCCCTCAAATGCTCTCCCTCACAATTATTGAGTTTGGAACGACTGAACATGCATGCAGGAAGAGTGATTGATTGATGTTTATTCATTAGCCCACTATGGGATCCCTAATTGTAGCTGTGACATTATGGGACTCTGCTTATCTAATGGAAGGGAGAGGAGGATCTATGTGATGAGCTGGCAGGAGTGTCAGCCAAAGTGCTAAATTACATAACTTTGAATTTTCTGCCCAAGTAGGACAAAACTCTTTGCCATTGAGTTATACAGGGTTTCTGTGTCTCTCACTCTTTACAGGAGCAGACAATCTCATTTTTCTCCAGCCCCAAATGGGAAAGGTCACCAAAAAGCTACCCAAGGGATTTCTGAAATCTAGTTGTTTTCTAGAGGAGATTTTGTTGAGCAAGAGTTTCCAAAGATTTCCAAGAATGATTAACCCTTAACAAAGTTAGAAAGATGTGAGGGGCAAGAAGACCTGTATGGGCATTGAGATCTAAGTGCACACAACCACTAGCCAACAGGGGAACAGGAAGAGGGCTAGTATCAGCACAAAGGTCCTAGGAGAATGGTTCCTTTAGAGTCTTCCTTCACTGTATGACCCCCTAATGGTTGACTTTATTGGTTTTTGTTTTGAGCTATATTTCACATACCCTGCAATCCAGCCTTGAAAGCTATCCTATTTAACTGTTAAAGTAAGCCAGTCGCTAACATCATGGGGGCTCCGTAGGTGCAACAGTAGGGCAATGATATATAAAGATCATAGTCATATCATAAAGAGTAGGAGAGATGGGGGAGAGCATAAAATAAAGGAGTCAGACACATATTATGGTTGCAAGCTCACCTCCAGAACGACCATGATCTCTGTTGCCAGGTCCACACAGAGCAAGAGAGGGGAGAGAGAGACCCTCTTTATTTCTGACCCAGGTCTACATATACATAGGAGTGTGTAAGCCCCGCTGATTATAGGTAGCCCATATGTCACTGGAAGTGACTGTATGCTAGGCATACACGTCACAGAAAGGGGATGACCTAGGGGTATACCTGTAACAGGAAGGGGAGTAACAAAGGGTACACATGTGACACAATGGGCAGATCCTGGATTTGACATAGCAAACTAATCTTGGTTCTCCTTGAGTTGGGTTGACCTAGTCTGAATTCTCCTTCAGGGAAGCAATCCACTATTCTTAGCAGCAGGGTATGGGGCCTGCCTAAGGTGGGGCAGACAATAGTCTGAGGGCACTGGACGACTGATGTCCTTGGGGAGAAAGTTTCTAAGCAGCTGATCTCACAATGGCAGCTTGATAACCTGGGAAAAACCTTGTTGTCCACATTAAATGATCTTCAGTGTAGGTACAGAGTTGAGCAACCCACACCATAATCAAATTTAGGACATTTTCATCACCCCCTAAATAAATTTTATACCCATGATGAGTTGTAGTGCCCAGCCCCTGGGAACTCCTGATCTACTTCTATCTAGATTTTCTAATTTGGAACATATACAGCAGACAGCGAGTCCTTGGCACTGTCTCCTTTGGCTAGGCAGAATGCTGTCAAGTGCCATGCCTTTGTAGCGTATATCAGCCTCTCATTTAGTTTTACTATCAGATAACATTCTATGGTCTGCAAATGCCACATTTGGAAAATCCACTGATGGACAATTGTTGGCAGATGACAGGTTTGGATTGTTTCCCCTTTTAAGCTATGATGAATAATGCTGCTATGAACATTCATGTATAAACTACCGTGTAACCACCTTTTCATTTCTTTGAGGTATGTATCTAGGAGTGGCATTGGATCATATGAAAATTCTGCATTTGACCTACCAAAGGGCAATTTTCCAAGGCAGCTACACCATTTTATATTTCCAACAGCGATAGGTGAGGGTTTTCATTTCTTTTTGCATAGTCTATTAATTTTTATTGAATTTTGGGAATGTTTGATTAAATGCAGATATCTCAGTCATACAATTAAAGACATGCATTTATACACTAGACTTTGTGATCAATGAGAGGTTGAGATGGAGCCACAGGAAGGAGATAGAACTCAGTTATGGATAAAAAACAAAGATATGCTTTATTGGAAGTAGGGAAGGACTTTTGGGGAGGGAAGGGACAGCAGAGAGAGAGAGAGATCGAGTGAAAGAAAGACACAGAAAGAGAGAGAAGCATCTTGAGCTCCTGGGCAAGTCCTGAGGCCTGAGAGTTAAGCCAGGGAAGCCGTAGCCGGTATTGGGGAGGTGGGATATATATATAGGGTTTGAGCTATAGGCAGGCAGGCTGATGAAAGAAAAGGGGGGTTTCTTGTGTTGCATTTGCAAGTTTCGGGTTGGGAGATGACCTGTGAGCAAGTCATCTCTTTTCTTGCTTCCCAAAATGTTAGAAGGAGAGCTCCGTGCCTTGTCCGGGTAGAGGCTGTGTCCTACCTGGGGAGAAAAGCTCTGTGAAATGCCAGAGGAAGGGCTACAAAGTTCAGAAGGTTGTTCATCTCCTTTTTGTGAGGCTGGTGCAAAGGGGTGCAAGGGGCTGCCTGGGCCAGTGGGCAGCCCTGTTTGACCCCGGCCCATACCATCATTTTTTTTTAACATATATCTTTTAAAAGCATTGATACAACTACTAATGCTGTTCTCAAGTGTTGCTGAATCACTTTTGACTCATGTGGACCCAATACACAACAGAACACAATTATTGTGATACTTGAGCCCATAGTTGTGCTGACCAAGTTGACTCAGCTCATTAAGGGCCCCCCTCCTTTCCTCTGGCCCCATCTTTCTTCTGAATTCATAGGTCTACGTGTTTGAGAATATCATGGCTGGGTTCAGTGCCCCTTAGATCTGAGTGACTGGCTGAAGCAAAAGAACAAAGCATTTTCTGGAAGGGAGTGTTTTGAATGTCACTCAGAGGTCAAGTAGAATGAAGATGCTTTGGATTAAGAATCTTGGCAATGACGACCTGACCTTCTGATCGCTTGGTCTAGGCATGTGCATCCTGCCAAAAGACAATATAGGAAAAAAACAGGAAAGACCAAAGTGTTTTTTAAGAAAGATGATGCTACAAGCTCTGGAGTGAAGTAGCACATATATGAAAAGGGTATGCTTTAGTTTTGTATTTTTACCTTTGATGGGAAGAGAAAGCTCAGGCATATTTAAATGCTGTTAGTAAGGATTCAGAATACTATGGTGGTGATGATGTTCAAGTTCAACCATACCGTCTATACTCGTCGGCACCCTTTGAGTACCAATTGAGCAAATGTGGGACATTCCACTGACCACAGGGTAGCACACAACGTGAGCTGCATCCCATACCATATTTTCTCAAAAATAAGACATACCCATACAATAAGTCATAGCAGAATTTCTAAGCATTTGTGCAATATAGGTTGTGGTGTTTGTGTGCTTGATGTCAATTTCATTTTGGGATGTAGGGCTGAAGTCTAGCCTGTCAATCTGGAGATAGCCATTGAGTAGCCAATGAGGTCTCTGTGTGGGCATGACTTTATCCTGAGAATTCTGGGAAGTCTCGCGATATTTCCCTTGTGGAGATGAAAGACCATCTCCCCAGTTATTGGAAGTCGCTCCACTGACAAGACAAGATGGCAGTGTCTGAGGAACCGGAAGAGCCAGAGAAGAACCCACAAGGCCTTACCCTGATGGAACCAGACCTCTGAAAATGAAAAAGCCGCAGAGAGACCCCCACCAGTGCTGAGATATTTCTATCATTAATGGATACTGCTGATGGATCCTGAGACCTGGAAATGAGGATTCAATAGGGGAGTCCTGCTCTGCACCCACTGGCCTGTGACTTCGGGAGTCAGAAGGAGATAATGATTGGTATCGAACATATGGGCTAATATCGGACTTCTGACTTTGAACTGGACTCGGTTGGGATGCTTTCTCAATGTCCCATTCCTCTTGTACATAAACCTTTCCCTTATATCCATATGCATGTCTATGAATTTGTTTCTTTGGTCTACCTGGACTAACACATAGGCCATATCCCGAAAATAAGACATAGTGATAGACATAGCTATGCAGCACACTGAAGACTGGCAGCCCTTCTCATCGGCCCCATCATAACAGCTGCTAGAGGTACAGACAGGCCCATCCACAAGGTTGGTCCCCACTGTCAGGTCCTGGTTCTTCTGGGCATGCTGCAAGCTGAGGCAGAGAGGGAGACATAGAGAGTGACAGTCAAAGTCTCCTCAGAGACATGAGGAGCAGGAAGCTCTGTTGTAGGTATTGTGTGTCCTCAGGTGGGAGAGATAAAGATGGGGCTGCCCTTTTACTCAGCACTCTGGGTCAATGTTCCAGAAGAAGACAACTTAACTATAGTTGAATACATGTTGATTGTTGTGTCATACTTAATAAAAAATTAGACATCCCCTGAAAATAAGCCATAGTGGGTCAATATGACTGTCTTATTTGGGTATGTGCCACTTACACTTCAATGGCCTGAATTGCTTTAAGCCTCCATTTCCTTGTCTTTCTTTCCCCGATGGTTGCAGTGATGCACAGCTGCTCACAAGGAAGCACCATCATCGCGTCTGTCACAGAGTTGGCTCTCAATCCGCAGTAGAACTCATGACTCCACCCCACACCCCTGTGCAAGCTGTGTTCACCACATCCTTCTTTCTTAGGTTTCTCCTGCTGCCGGGAATGTTTTATCCATTAATGTAAGTCTCACGTAGCTAGATTTCCTGTCCCTGAGCTTGATTCTTCCATCATCAATATGGATTCATTCTGTCAACATAAGTCTACTAGGCCTATCACATGACCCAGTTATAGTCTGAGTAATCCACTGTTGTCATCGGTATCATTATGTTCCTTAAAAAAAAGGGAGAGCCCAGCCTTGGGGTTAGATGGATTGACTTGCTCTCTTTCTTCCTCTCACTCCGTCCTGCTTTCTGGCAGGCCGATTTTCCTACAAGTATTCCCTCAGCCCTCTCCTCTCATCACCCTTTGAAGCCAACCAGGACAGTTTCTCTCACGTGTTGGCCTTGGTGTGTTACAGAGTGATTCTAATGGTTTTGGTAATCATGAGATATGCCATTCCTAATTAAATCCAACCTTATGACCTTCCATCCTTAGGAAGTAATTCTTCCTGCTTTATGCCAGCCCTGTTAGTATGGAATCTGAACCACTGTGGAAATCAGAGAAAAATGTCATTGATAAAATGAGTTATTTAACTTTATAGGCAATTTCCTAGAATGCATTATTTATTTCATGTTTCCAACTGTCTTCTTGAGATCTATAAGTGAAAGTTGCCACATTCCCTTGAATTCAGAAGATCTGGGTATTATCTTACCCTTAGGAAGCGCCTTCTCTGGATTGTTCTCTTCTTAGTAGTGTCCTCCTTGTTCCATTGGCTCTCATGTTCAGCTTCATAGTATCTTCTCTGTTCTTGCTATCATGACCTTTTGCTTAGTTTACCACTGGTATTCCTAACTTTCTTGGAGCCATGATTATAATTTTTACACAAGCATAGTGAAAACAAACAGAAATCATAGGGGCACACATTTTACTCACACGAGGCTCAGAGTCCTCTGAGCAAGAGCAGCACTATTTGCGCTTGGTCTGTTTTCCCTCTGACCTTCAGTTAATTTTCGAGGAAAATTACAAACACCAACCAAATTTTTTTAAAATTAGTTTGCTCTTCGAGGAGCATTCGACATCCGAAGTATGACTTGCCACACAGCGTCTGTGAGGTCTCGCTTCACCTGATATTCAGTTTGCTCCCTCCCCTTCACTTCTTGCTTCAAGCCCCTTCCATTTCCTCTAAGAGACTCTCATTCTCCATGATGGTATTCCACGAGTTTTGTCAAAAGCTACTTCAGTGCTATTTCTGCTTTTGGTGTCTTAAGTCTATGTAGTCCCACCCACCTATCATCATGTTCTTCTCTCGTGTTCAAGACACTCTCAAGTGGGAGAGCATCCAGAGAGGTCGGTGCGCTGCTCCTAATGATGAGGGCTCCTGAGCAGAGAGTACTCACCCCTCGGTCATAAGGTGGACCTTGGTTCTTTGATATCTTGCATTTGCCTAGTTTTGATTTCTTAGAATTTTAGATCTGAGAAGCCTCTTAAAAGAGACATTTCCTTTGAGTGTAATACTACTGGTATAATGTCTATTTAAGGAAAAGCGGGTTTGAGGATTTCAGTTATGTCCCATGTGACTCAGCCTTCATCAGAATATCACAGCCATTGGATAGCAATCCGATGGAAAACATTCAGAAAGAAAATATTGGTTGGAGTGTGTGTGTGTGTGTGTGTGTGTGTCGAGATCTGAGCGTGGAGGTGTTGTGGGTTGATGGACTAGATGTATGTCTTCAAATATCTATTAAAGGAGGCCTGGGTTTAGGATCCCAGAGGTTAAAGGGACCAATCAGAGGATAATGGGACAATATGATCCATCAGTACAGCATGAGTACTGACTGTTGGGTTGGTGTAGAGCGATGGAGGTCTCCTTGCGATACCCTTGATTTCTGGGTCATGGGCACTTTATGAAGAGCCTTGAGAGGGTGGTGGTGTGCAGATTGGAGGAGGTAGTCCTGGCAGTGATCATCATTAAACTCTTTAACTACTGACACAGCCCTACTGGTGCTGGCCAGCGACAAAATCAAGTTTATCCACTTCACAGATCGGTTTTCTGAAAATTGGCTTAGAAGGAGCCTACCGCTAAAAAAGAAGAAAAAGGGAAAAAAATTGGCCACTCGAAGTATTATTTCTCTGAAAGCTGGCCAGCTTTCAGATATAATACCAACATGTGGAAGCAACTGGGGAATAGGTTTTATTATAATATAAATATAACTTTTGAAACTTGAAATGATCTGGAATTATCTCTCTCTTGAGCTTGTGGGAGTCCTGTTTCTGGAAGTGTCCTGTAAATGGCTGGACGGTCACTTCTGAGAGACAATGCAAAGGGTGTTCTACACAGAAAATTATGATGGCATAGAAGACCTCTGTGATCCCTTCCAACTTTGGAAGACTATCATTTTATTGAAATCTAAATTTATCATGACAGAACTAGAGCTCTAGAAGGAAATGTGACTGAAATCCACTTTATTGATATTTTGCTTCTCTATTGTAGATTTGTTTTTGATTGAATAAATGCTATTACCCCAAAGAGTTGCTTCTTCTACTCCCTTCCATGACTACAAGCATACATAGAGCCTTAGTAAATATCTGATGCCCAATGGGTAAATCATTCCCTCCATTCGCACATCAACTCAGGATCTCCTGGAGAAAACTTCCCTCATCCTCTGTTCCTCACTCCCATTTCAAACTATTGGAACTAACCACAGGTTCTTCCTTCCCTAACCAAATGCTAATAGAGGTGCTAATGAGGCCCTCTGGCCATCAGAAAGAAAAAGAAAGAAAATCAAATAGTCCAATTAACCCACAAATTATAGTCCCTGAAAAAAAAGTGGTCATATTTCCTATAGAACGCCAGTCAGGACTAATGGGCACTAAAGCATTGGTCTTGGCTCCTTTGCATGTGTAGTTTGGAGGTTACCTGTTGTTTTTTCAGGGATTATGAGGCACCACTTGGCTTTCACATGGGTGGAGCTCACCAGAACTTGGTTCCAAGTCTGAGCTGTCTGTTTGCTTATTAAATGGGGAAAGGAGGGCAGAAAGTAACCTCTTTGTATAAGGTGAACCTAATATTAATAGCAAACATTGATTGAGTGTGCCGTTGTGTGCCAGACACCAGATTAAGCATTTCACTTGGATGGTGCCATTGAAACCTGTATCATTATTTTTCTAATTTACAGACAGGGAAACTGAGGCCTAAGATCATCCAATAAGTGGTTAAATATTCAGTCTAGGATAATTAGACTTGAGTCAAATTGAGGTTTCATTAATTCTAAGCACTTTCATTCTCTGGTCCATGTTTCTAATTTTCATCAGTCTGGATGGTGTAGACTAGAGACACCTTATCTTCAACAGTGAACTTGGAAGACGTAGCACAACTCCTGCGTTGAGCACTTGGAGTGGGTTGGGGCTGATTCAATACTAACTGGTGTTTGAGTGGACTTGTTTAAGGCTAGGAGGGTGCTCTTCTCTGCAGGATCATCTGGTGGATCAGAGAAGAAAGTGAAGAAGGGCACATTGCGATCTGTGTTTTCTGCTTTCAAGCAGAGCTTCCACCAGGCTTCTGAGCAGAACACAGACAATGATCCCTATTGGGGTAAGTGTGAGCCTTTGTCCCATAAGAATAAGGAGAACTGTGTTTACGTAGGCACAGGCTCACTGAGGGAAAGCACAGTGAAAGTGCAAAGTGGGCAATGGGTAATGAAGGTGAGGGATAATAAAGTATAAGGGAATGAGCTCTCTGTTTATGGGCTAATGTGTTCAAGTGCAACTTTTCCTGATATGTGTCTATATGTGTGTATGCGTCCACATGTTCTGAGGAGTAAAGGAGGGATGGCCAGTCTACAAGAATGTCTATGACTTGGTTAGTCTTCCTTGGCCCTTGGACCAACGAGAAATCTCCTGAAATCTCCTCTGCTTGGAACCAAGGCTAGAAGCAGTCACATCAGGTGACCAGGAGGCCAGTGTTCCATGAAGTAACTCCAACAACAGCTGCACCTGGTTCAGACACGGTTGTAGTCCAATACCTGGCAAACTCTTAAGGTATATTTGAATTATCTGGGGCCTAGTTAGATTCCATAGGTCTGACCAGAGCCTGGGACTCTGCATTTATCATATGACCCAATTGGTGCTAATACTGCCACAGTATGAACCACACACTGAACCCTGTGCATTGGTTACCTGTCTTGGTCCTGATACAGTGTGCATGAATGGCCTCTGTTTGACACAGGAGAGCACTGTGACTGAGAATCACGTGTGATTTGCTCACACACTGAGCTAGTGAGTCTAGTCCAGGTCTAATGACTCCCACAAACCCCTCTGTGGTTCACATATGTTTTCTTTTTTTTTTTTTAATTTTTTAAGGCATCACTGTCCTGGTGGTGGGAGTAGGAGGCCTAGCCTTTGCTCCTGTGAGCGGGAATTGAACCTCCATCGCAGTCCCACGCACAACCACTACGCCACCGGAGCTCAGCCCTCACATGTGTTTTCAAACAGCAGTCTCCCTCAAAACGTAACCCAATAGTCAACAAGTATGGCTCCCAGTAATGGGATTAGAACAGCACCTGGAATGTTCTAGACTCTCAAGCCTTTCTTTGGGGTTGATAATTTAGTTGAGACCATTTGCCCTGTAGAGATGTACAGCCTCAAAACCCTAAAATGATTGCTGTGTGTCAGCATTCACTCGATGACAGTGGGTTAAGTTTGAGATGTATTCCCACTCCTACTCTTTATTCCTCTGTTGCTAGTTTCTTTGCCTTTACCCTGTGCTGCTATTGGTTCTCTTCCCTGACCCTGTCATGACTGTCAAGTTGCCAAATGGGAAGGCAAAACAGGTTCTCCCTTTATGGGGCCATGTTATAATTGGGGTAACAACCTATACACCACCCTGTCTTTAAGCATAAAGGACTCACTGCAAAGACCGTCTTCTCCATTAAACCCTTCCTGATCACCTTTCCTTTCTCTACGACCCCCTACATTTTATTCACATGCTCCTACCCTCGGAAACACTGATGTATGGTGGGCACTGTGCTGCTAAGTGCAAGGTCTGCAGGTCTCACCCACCGCCAGTCCCTAGGAGAGAGAAGACAGATGGAGCTGTCCACTCTGACCAAGATTTACAGTCTCCAAAAATGTATGTACAGTTCCGACTCAATGACACTGGACTGTTTCATGACACTTAGCATTTTCTGTCTTATACTCTAAGAAGCCATGGTGAAGCAATTGTCAAAGGGCTTGGTTGCTGACTAAAAGATCCCACCAGCAGCTCTGCAAGAAAGAGATGTGTCAGCCTGCTTCTATAAAGAACACAACCTTGTGAATACTGTGGAGTGATTCTACAGTGTCTCATAGGGCTTTATGAGTTGGAATAGACTCTTAGAGCAACAGGTTTGCATTATGCTCAGACCTAGCTGCCATTACCCTCCTGCTTTGACTCCCTGCAAGCAACTCTCATGTCAGGGGTATCGTCATATTTCCAGCAAGGTGCTTTTCACATGCATTTGCACAAGCACTGGCTCCAGAGAAGCAAATGAATGGGAAAATGTTATTTCAAGTCAGTCTAATAAGTGATATAAGAGCTAGAAGATCAATTGAATAAAAGGGAGGTTGAGAATGGGGGAAGAAGACACCCGGAAGGCCTCAGTGAGGACATGAGGTGTATTTGACTCTTGGAGGGTGAGCAGGATTTGGGGGCACAGGATTGGTAATCATTACAACAATAATTAAAATCTCCCGAGTGCTTACTGTGTTTCAAATCAACCATGTGCCTTCTGCCTTCTAACCACGGTCTTTCTTCTATAAAGTAAGTTGGTTCTCCGATGCATTTCTAGATCATACAGGAAGAAAAACCCAGAGAGGCACAGAGAGACCAGTTTACCAAGACCAGAACATATACAGTATCAGCTATGCAGCCAGGGTAAGAATCCATTGCACACAGTGTACTTCACCTCTAACCATAGACACACAGGGTGGTTGTGGGCAGAGACAATGATCAGGGCAAAGTGAGGAAGATGAGGGTGGTGGGCATCAAGGAATCCACAAGGCAATCAGTCTAGTGGGCAGGGGCAGAAGGGGCAGAGAGGTGGTGGAAGCCACTGTGGTGTCAGATGAGGCTGGGAAGGTGGTTCGGGGACAGATCCGGGTCATGTTTTTTTTCTCCAGAAGAATGAGGAGTAGGCACCAGAGAAGGCGAGCAGATTTAAGCTTGCAGGAGAGCATTATTTATGTGCCGTCCTGGCCAGCTCGAGTCGCTGCTGCATGAGGAAGGCGGCTCTCCGCCAGGGCCCTGGACAGTTCTGTGGGGCCGCAGGGCTCCCTGCAAAGTCACACTGTCAAGAATAAAGCCGCTGGTGAAGCCCAGAGTGGCCTAAATAAAAGTCAAATACCACATTCAGTCCTCCAGGGGTGTTTTTGCTATTAAATTAAGTCTGGAAAATAAATAATTGTCTTTGGATTTGAGCTGAGAGATTTTTGGTCGTGGACTACTCAGTCCAAATAAGAAGAAGAAAAGAGAGAGCGGACTATTTCGTACAGGATGCTTTGAGCAGCTCCTCTTTTTTCCAGGGGACCACAGATCACAATGAAGGCGTGCTGTCAGTCAAGGGAGGCCGTTCTTTTCCCTCTTTGACACAATGATTCCAGGCAAATAAAGGGGAGAGAGGGGGCCTCGTCCGAGGTTCCGATTTTTATGGCCACATTCCTTGGATGGCTCTATATGTTTGCCTGCAGCTGACTTTAGACTTGGTGTTCTCTGTGGCCGCTGGCGTCAGCTGCCGAATTCTTTCATGTCTATTACTCTATGAAGGAATGTAAAAAGCCACAGACTGACCGACCAGGGGACACAACAGTAGGAGACACAAATAACCCAGAGCGCGCGCACAAAGAACCCAATGCGAGGCTTCACACCTAGTTCCCCAGATGACATGTAACGTTTTCCTGGACCAAAAGGGGGCACTCTTAGCACTCGCTCCTAAGTCCAGTGAGGAAGGCCGCCCTGATACAAAAATTCCGCAGAGCCCTGCAGAGCTGGAAGGTTGGTCCCCATGGACGCAGAATGGGGCAAAGAGCCTACTTTATTTACCGGGGCTGCTGGCTGATTGCTACTGCTTCTATTTTCACCTTGGACTTCTTGTTGACAAGAAATGGAATCTCCAAGTCACAGGAAGGTGGCCGAGATGACATGGAATGCACTCGCAGCAGTGACCTTGCGTGTCTACCATAAAGGTTTCCAAATAGTCACTATGATTTAAGTATGTTCACTGGGATTTTTCTGCCCTTTAAAAGAGGTACTCAGATGACGTCCTGACTGGCCCCAGGATCTAGATGTGAGCCTTTTTCTATGGGACAGTATTAGACAGAAGGCACAGAACACCAGTATTTCCTGAGCGCCTATTGTTGTGCCAAACACTTCGCGTGTGCTATATATGAAGGAATTGTGGAACCAGAATGCTAGATGGAGCATTTGAACTCAGATCTGTAAGATGGACTCTAAACCTGAGTCACTATTGTGTGTGTGTGTGTGTGATTTGCATTATACAAAGAATGTGAATTCAGGACCTTCACTTCATAATGCACCTTCTCATTGAGTCTCAGACTTCCATACCAGAGCTCAACGCCAGGATTGAACGGCGCTACAATCCGAATGGTCTGCAGTTCGAAACTACCAGCTTCCTGCCATAGAGTCTGTATAGACTCCCAGTGACCCCAAGTAGAACTCCCCTAATGCATTTCCATGTCTTTACATCTTTACAGGAGCAGAAAGCTCTCTTGGACCCTCTCCCCCAGCTCCTCTCAAATGCTAGTCCAGACTCAGTGCCAGGGAGTTGATTCTGACTCCTCAGGCATGGTGGAGCTGCCCCTCTGAGTTTCCAAGACTGTGACTCTTTATGGGAGACGAAAGCCTTGTCTTACTGCTAGGGAGGGACTAGTGGATCCAAACTCCTTACTCTGCCACCAGGACACCTTCTCCAGACTCCTTCACCACCTTCAAATTTCACTGAAACAGTTTAGTATGGGTTTCAACATGAGTACTCTCTCCCTCGTCCTTCAGGATCCACACTCAATTTGTAAAGTGCTGTTTGTCTGGGAGTTAGCCATTCATAGCCTGCAGTCTTATAATCATCACCTAATGTATTGGCATGGTCAGGGACCAATAACCGCGCCCCCCCCCGCCAATATACAACAGTCTCGAGCACAGCACAGCCTACGTCTTCCTCACCATCCTTCTTATGTGTGAGCCCATCTTGCAGCTGTGTCAACCCATCTCATGGAGAGTCATCCTCTTTTTTGCTGCCCTTCCATTTTACCAACCATGATGTCCCTTTCCAGGGACAGGTCTCTCCTGATAGGATATCCAAAGCATGTGAGAGGGAGTCTTGCCATCGGCACTTCTAAAGAACATCTGTCTGTACTTCTTTTGAGATGGGGGTTGGTTCTTTGGGCAGGCTGTGGTGCTTCTGATGGGCTTTGCCAGCATTGGCATCAAACGAATGGGCTCCCCTTCAGTCTTCCTTACCCAGGGTCCAACTCTCACATGCACACGGCAACTGAGCATACCACGGTGAACCTAAAATCACAGAGACGTGCTTGCTCTTTAGCACTTTAAGGATTAAGGGGTGGGGGGAGCGATGGATGGATGGGAAGGGTATCAACAAGGAGCCCTCCCTGAAAAAGACAATCCTCTGATGTCACCCCAGGGCATAAGGATGGGGACGGCATAAGGAGAGTAGATGCTGTTTGCCCTCTATAAGGATCATGGCGTGACTGCTTTGATGTGACATGTTGCTTTGTGATTTTCCTTAAGAACTGAGAATAAGTGAATGCCTTTCAACTGAAGGATGATTTGGTCATCCATAGAGTTACCCATAGCACCATATTTTTTGGACAATAAGATGCACCTGACTATAAGACACACCCAGGTTTTGGAGCAGGAAAACAAGAAAAAATATTCTGAACCAAGTAGTATGAGTATACTAAAATATTCTGGGGTATCACATCTATGGACCATAAGACACTACCTCATCCCCCCACAAACACACTTTTTGGAGGGGAAAAAGTGCATCCTATGGTCCAAAAAATATAGAACTGTAGGATAGGCCATTGCCTCTAGTATATGAGTTGTTTCACCTATACCTCCTCTCATTGAACACAGGGCATTCTGTCTTAGGAGAATTTATTGGTGGCCATCCTTTAGCTCTGGCATGGCACTGTGGTTAAGCACTAATGGAAAGGTTAGAGGCTTGGACTTCCCAGTCATTCCACAGGAAAGATATGTGGCGGCCTGTGTCTGTAAAGAGAACAGTGGTGGCAGTCCTAGCTGGGGCAGGGCGTGGCCACTTCTGCTCTGTCTTGCAGGATAGCTGTGTGTCAGGATTAACAGGACAGCAAAGGATTTGTCCCTTAGCTCCCCAGGACTTTCCAGGAGATCCTCAGAATTGGCATCTTTTTTCCTCTTTCTGCTTTACAGTGTGTCTCTAACATTTGCTCTGAGCCACTCTTTCCCAGTTTAGTAAGAGAGGTGGTCAGAGAAGTCATGCTGGAAAGAAACCTATGTCACTTTACTTAATCTAGTGATTCTCATGCGTCTCTGCACACAGAGGTGTTTCATCATCACACTTATTCCTATTGCAGGGAAATAATTTCGATATAAGCATGTAAACACGGGAAACCGCTTTGAAAGGGTGCTTCAAAGGAATGACCTGTACTTATAGATGGATTTGGACAGACTATTTAAAACAGAACCGTTGCTCACACAATTGGGGCAAATGCTTGAGTGGTCTGTCGGAATTATTTCTAGATGGGCAGAAGTGTGTGTACATATGTCTCTCTCAAGATTACAGAGAAGTACGTACAAACAGTGAGGCTAGAGGAGGGGGTAGCCCTTTGCTGTGCATGCACGTCCAGTGCCCTTTGGGATCAGAGAAACATCTCTAAATGTTAAGGCACTGTCCCCACCTCTATGACTGGCAGCATCATGTGCTTTCCTATCACGATGAAGACACATGGACCCCACCCCACTGTCCCCAAAATCCAGATGATGACAGGTGATGCCCTTTCTCATCAACTTCTCAGGCTTCACTTTCCTCGGTCCAGACCCTGGTTTGTCCCCTCACCCCCACCCTGTCACCCAGAACACTTCATGACAAGCCCCTGGTATCTGTCTAAGGCAATCATTTGTGGTCTTTCAGGGTGATGAGTTCTGTAACTCAGAGAGGACTGTTATTTTTCAAAGGGTGCTGTTTCAGCTTCATTTTCAGAGCACGATTGAAGTCTTTTAAAGAAAATTCTTAGAAATCCACTCTGCAGAAAAGAAAACATATACACCTATAGCTGACTATATATCTGCATGGATAGAGGTATATAGAATATATGTAGATAGATTATTGAAAAGTTGTAGAGGTGGTTTTGACATTTTTTGAAATGAAATACAAGGTTGCTTTCTGAAATAGGAGCTTGCCCACTATTTTTTTTTCTTTTTAATTGTCACATACAGGGTGATTTGAAAGTAAATAAGAGCACAAGGTTCATATTATTTTAAATGTATATTGTCTTTGTCTTCCCCACGCTGTGGTTTTTAGCTCTGTGAATAGCATCACAGTGTGGAGCTGGCCTATTAAGCGGCCTGTTTGGGTAAGGAAACTCTTAGACCAACACAATGTTGTATTGCTCACTGTGTCCTTGCAATATGGTTAGAATTCCACAACCTAAATGATCATTTGTTGAACAAATTCATGCTTTTATTAGTCAAAATACGGAGCAAACAGAGCCTCCCTGTTTCGAGATATTTGCTAATGCATGGTTAATTATCACATATAGCTTACTATAATTCATTTTACAGGGGAGACCTCCTGCAGGTAACATACTAGCAGTTTATGAACCAAAATAACCTCACTATAGATTAGAGCTGTTTTGGGGCTGGTCAGACAGTTGGTGCTTCTAGACCTTCTCACTTCGCATTGCTAATTCGAACAAGGCTTTATTTTTATATTTGTCAGCAGCAAGACTGTAGGATGGTTGTTAAACTTCTCCCAGGCCTAATTAGAGCAGCAATGCTCGCATTCATAATGAGGCTCGTGTCTTGCTCAGAAGGCAGCGAGCACTCGGCTGTTACAGGAGCTTCCTGGCCGGCTCTGGCTGGCAGTTTTAAGGTAGCTAGTGACTGCAGTATTAAGTGACTGTTGAAATTCATTGACTCCACCACGGCTAATGTGTCTAGATGACAACAAGTTTACACGGTTCTTTTATAGTTACAGCAAATGGGTCCATTTAAATATTTATTAGGTGATTATGGTGATGTGAAATGGAAAAAAAAATCCAAAAGCCAAAAAAGAAAAAGTCAAGCACAATATCACAGTGTGGCTGTTTTCCCCGGTTTGTCAGAGGCTGAGCCTGGTGATATCACTCACGAACGCTGCATCTCTCTTTCCCTTGTAAATCTTTATACCCGATCGGCAGTTATGAATGCTAATTTATGTGCATATTGCTTCTTTACTGGCTTCTCCATGGGCAGACGTGAGTGGGGAAAGCTTGCGAGGGATTTTACTGGGCTGGAGGATGTTTCTGTCGGCCAGCGGAGTGGCATTTGATTCACCAGAGGAAAGCTCCTTGTGCTGAAACCGAAGAGTCGTTTTTGCTCCTGGAGAGGAAGCTGGAGAGAGGATTTGGGCAGCTGGTTTTCTGCCTCTCTCAGGGAGTGGCTAGGCATACTGTTTTGCCTCCAAAGACTGCTTTTCTGTGTGGAGCAACGCGTCAAGCCTCTTTGGATAGAGTCAAGTGAAGCTGGCCAGTCTTGGTATTTGCCAGACTTTTCAGTTTTGTTTTTGTTTGGTTTTGTTTTCTTTTCTTGCTCTCGGAGGCTTTAAACGACGCTCCGTGTTTGCAAAAGCAGAAAGCCCAAAAGCTGATCCTGGGTCTGTTTGGTAAAAATGGCATCTATAGGACACTAAAAACCTAGGGAATTGGGGACACGGTAGGAACAGCTCGAACAGCTAGAGGGCAGGTGGAGGTACACACTTTTCAATTGCTGATTTTGATTGCTTTGGTAGTGAAAGCCCAAGGCAGATTGGTAATATGTCCACATATTCAGGAGTCTCTCACCTGGAAGTTTCTTGTCAGAAAGACCTAGAGATCAACTTCTGAGAAATCAGCCTTTGAAACCCTAGAAAGCACTGTTCTACTCTGACATACCCCAAACCATTAAAAGTCAGAATCGCCTAGGACAACTTTATATTGCTTTCATGGTGCTGTTTATTATTGCACTTCCTATGTTTTGATTTTGAATAAACCTGTACAGCCTTGGAATATGGGAAGGTAGAATACGCAGGCAGCTTTAGAAGTCAATATTCATCCCTCCCATAATTTAGGAAACAAATAGTGCCCACCTACATTTTCTGGGGTTTAGTGGGAAGTAGCTATCCCACTTTTGATGCATCATGCCCTCTGGTGGAAGCCTGCTTAACTGTGTGAATCAAGTTCCCACTAACCTCTTCCGCTAACCTCAAGGCTAGAGATCCCTTGAATTCAATCAAAATCCTTATGACCTCAAAAAGGTTTCCTTTTCAGTTCATTCAAAATGCCTTCTGATGCTGGAAATAGAAGACAAAAATACAAACAAAATGAAACAAAGATGCAAAGCAGAAAAGGATTCAGTCTTAAAAGTTGAAACAAGTCATTGATACATTAGGATGCTGTGGGTGTGAAAGAACTGCCCCCAACAAATAAGGCCACCGAGTCTAAAGGCGGTATAGCTGCTGTAGTTCCACTTGGAAAAACCAATAGAACTCAGTGATCTCTGGCTCTGACTGCTTCTCTCTTTGTGGAATGCACAGTCCTCTCATTAGAGCTTGGCATATTCCCCTCAACTCGAGTCATGGATGTGTTCCAAGTGCACTAATGACCAAACAATCTACAATTACCTCATTATATGATCAATAGTCTGTCCCTCTAGGACCATGATGTAACAAGAGTCCTCTGCAGCAGTGGTTGTATGTATCTGAACCCATATTGAATGAAATGAAAGTTTATATGGGTGGCCAACTATTGGAGACAAAATCTGTAGGGCATATCTATGTCCATGGGAACCTTCTTCTAATAATCATTATTCTCAAATCTGCAAGTGAGCATTCTAACCTTAAGTATCCACTTATGTGGATGGATTCACAGTGTTAACTATAGGATCCTTTTAAATACAGGAGATTCGTGACTTCCTTTTACCACCCATGGCTGCAGCTATTGACGAGTGACTCATCAAATGCACTTTGCCATTGCTTCTGAGTTTGACTGCCAGCACATGAGAATGGTGTGGAGAGCCTGACGACTCAGTTGAAATAAAAGCCGCTATGTCAACCCAGACATACAGGTTGTGGTGGTTGTCATATGCCATCCGGTCCATTTGACTCCTTGTGACCTTAGGTACTGTACAGCAGAACAAATTACATCACTTGGTCTGATACCACCCTTACCACTGTGGCCACGTTTGAGCCCATGGTTGTAGTCATGGGGTCAATTCATCTCCTTAAAGGTCTTCCTCTTTCTCATGGACTCATTTTTCAAGCATCATGTCCTTTTTCAGAGACTAGTCCCTCCTGATACTACGTAGAGGGTTTCTTGCCATCCTCTCTTATCAAAGGAGCATTTTTATTTACTTCTTCCAAGATAGATTTATTCACTCTCCTGGAAGCTCACGGCATACTCAATATCTTTGCCAATGTCATAATTCAAAGACATCAATTCCTCTTCAGTTCTCATTCATTGTCTAGTTTCTGCATGCTCTTTCCATTCTGATTTTCTAACTCCTAGTCTTTGCACCTGTTGTGATGATGCTTTGTTTTTTTTCAAGTTGCCATTTGATATTTCTATTCAGTTTTGTTTTGTGCTTCATCATTTCTTTCATTTATTTAAGCCAAGGAACAAGTTTCAGACTCTTTTCTGGAATCCATTTTGATCTGTTTTTCTTTCTTGTCTTTTAATAACCATTTGTCTCCTCCATGCATGATATCTTTGATGACATCCCCCAACTCAACTGGTCTCCAGACATTAGTGTCTGTTCTGTCAAAGCTGTTCTTTAGGTAGTCTCTGAATTCAGGAGGGATGTCCCCACGGTTGCACCCGAGCTCCTGCTGACTTGTTTTCATTCTCTTCAGCTTCAGCTTCAGTCTGCATTGAAGCAATGGATGGCCTGCTCTGTAGTTGAACCCCTGTCTTTTTCTGATAGTGCTTCTCCATGGTCTGTTCCCACCATGGCAGTCGATTTGATTTGTGGGTATTCCATCCCTTGAGTTCCATCTGTATAGTCATCATTGATGTTATTGAAAGAAGGCACTTGTGATATCCTCCCTTGTTTCCATCATCAAGGCTCTGTTTTCTAACTACTAATAATTTTTGTACTTTGTTTTTTTGCATTTCAAGCACCAGTAATTTTCAATGCAGGTGGGTTTAATCTTTCAGCAGTTTTAGGCTTCAGAAATTGGTCACATTGGTCAATTTCTTCATCTTTGGCATTAGTGGTTGGTGTGTATATTTGACTAATAGTTTTATTAGCTTGTCTTCCTTTTTGGCATATAGGTATTATCATATCCCTGACAGCATTGTGCTTCAGGACAGATCTTGAAAGGTTCTTTTTGTCAAGGAGTGTCATACCATTCCTCTTCAATTTGTCATTCTTAGTGTACTAGCTTGAAAATGGCCAATGGCAATCCAGTTTTGTTCAGCTATGACAATTATATTGAATGGTATGCATTCCATTTCATATTTGATGACTTCTTATTTTCCCTAGATTAATATATTGCACATTCCATGTTCTGATTGTAAGATGTTTGCAGCTATCTGTTCGCATCAACAAATGAAGATCCCTAAAACTTTTCCCTGTCCACATAATGATGGTGCATTGCACTTTATGGAATCAGCTTTTTCCAAGAGGTATTTTGAATGCCTTTCAATGTAAGGGGCTCATCTTCAGGTGTTATATCACACAGGGTTGCACTGCCACACATCAGGTTTTCACAAGCCAACTTTTTAAAGGGATTACTAGGTTCTTCTTCCTGGTCTGAAAGTTCTACTGAAACATAATATCAGTGGCACAGTGCCCAGTCTCACAGCAGTAAGCAATAACCAATGGACAGGTGAAGGGAGACATGTACAGATCACAGACATCATCCAAACCTCTCAGCTAATTGAAGAAATTTTTGCTCTTCCTTTCCATGAATGTTTTTTAGCTATTGTTATGCTGCTCTCTGGCTCAAGGTGGTCCTGTTCACAATGAGACAAATGCCTACCCAGTTCTCCACAAATCTCTGATTGTTTGTGGAACAGACTACAATGATCCACAGTAGTTTCCTTGACTGCTTGCTTTGGAATTAGATAGCCAGACTTTCCTTCTGATTCTTTCTTATTCTGGGAGCTCAGCTGAAACCTGCTCAGCACCCCAGCAACATAAAAGCCCCCAATGTCGGACTGGTGACAGATGTATTTTGCATGCTCTGGGCAGGCACAGAGTAGCATTGCCCTACGAGGTTTCCAAGACTCTTGTCTTTTTTCATTTTGTAAAATTTTAGTGAGCTACCATTCAATGACATCAAGAAGGGTCATTTAATCATCACCACAACCAACTTTGGAGCCTTTTCTTTCTTCTTGTGCCCAGTGATGTCGACTCCTCACTTCCCGCTCCTCCCTTCTGTGCCCCCAGGCAGTCATCACTTTGGCTGCGTTCCTCATAATTTCATCCACACAGGCAAACAACAAATAAGGACCCAACAACAATGACTATATAAACCAGTAAAGCCCTCAATCTAAGAGAAAGCAGACAATATAAAAAAATTAGGATAAATTCACACTAGGTCCAGAGGGAGATCAAATTACAGGGTGTTAGATTCCAGCCCAAGCACAGCTGCTAAAATCTACTTTACAATTCTTTCTGTCTGATATGAGAGCCATTAACATGCCTAGCCGATATGCATTGGGGGTTCCCCAGGGACTCACTCCACTTAGGCACCTTGAAGATGGTATTGACCATCCATAGCTTTCTGCAAACTGGGTACTTAGAATTCAGACATTGGGACCATTCCCTCCTCCATATTTGGATCTTATTATTTTCAATCCTTGGATCACCCAGGCGGGTGTGCTTCTTCCATGTAGATTTGGTGATGATTTCTCAATTAGACAGTTTCTTGTTTGAGACAAGCCTTTAAGGCCCCAGATACCTCGTTTTCATGACACCCAATTTCTTCACCACACTTTGCTTTGGCATCTCTGTCTTCACTGATCTTGCTATGAGAGAAAATGCCAGGCAGAGCCATGTCATAAGAAGTAATTGGTCTTATATTAGGACTATGATCAAGTGAGAGTTCAAATTTCATTCATATAGCTTTTGTTGCTATAAATCCCTGTTGTTATAAGCCCCCCTTTGGGGGACATGACTGTCATTTCATGACAGTCCATCATAAATCTTCCCCTTGAGGCTTACGGCAACTCTAGTGATAGTAATTTTGTTTTTGTCAATGGTAAAAAACTGTTGGGCAAAGGGTTTAATCTATGTGTAGTCATTCTTATCAGCCTCCAATACATGAATTGTGAGCTTGTATGTCTTCAAAATATGAGGAGCTGGACACTAGTTGCACATGCCACATGGTTAGAGATGTGCACATGGCAGTGCTTTCAGTAACACTCATTTACCAGGGTAGAACCATGAAAGACTTCATCTTTTCTGAAACAAACGATCACATCTTTCTCCCATGATTTGGCTGGTGGGTTCAGACAGGTCATCTTTGGGTTAGCAGCCAGGTCTTTAACCACTGTTCCACAGGGCTCTTTGGTACACATTAGGGACCTAGAATCTATGTACATACTAGCTGCTATTTGAAAAGTTATTTAAACTTAACTTTCTAGCTCTCAGCCCCAGAAATCCAATTCTTCATTACATATGCCAGGGGAAAGTAGATAAAGAAAATATTGACTCACCTTTGACACTGTCATTAAGTTTATGCACCCTTGACTTGGCTGGTTAATTTATTTTGGGTGAAAAATAACAAACAGACTTTCTCCAAGGACATGGGTGCACAGATTTTTACATGGCAAAAGATAATTACTAAATGTCCTTGCCTGCATGTGTGCTATGACCCCCAAAATAAACTCACCTCACATTTAAATTAAAATCAGCTTCACCATGGGTGACTTCAAACAAAAGCAATAAAACCCAGGATGACTTTCTTCTCTTCGTGTACTTCTCTGTGTTCCGGTCTACTGATGAAAATGACAGCCTTAAACATGAAACTGTAAAGCCTATTTGGCTTATTGTGATCTGGGGTGTGTGTTTCTGTGTGTGTTCCCAGTAGTGCATCCTGCACATGTCCAAACCTTCGACTCCCTTGGGAGCTCTACTTACATGTTGGGTTATGAGTTGGCTTGCCAGCCAAAAGGCAAGTAGTTTGAAACCACGAACTGCCCTGTCTGAGCAAAAGGAGGCTTTCTGCTCCTTTCAAGATGTGCAGCTGCAGAAATCCACGGGAGCAGTTCCACTCTGCCCTATAAGGTTGCTGTCAGTTAGGCTCCACTCCATAGCAGTGAGTTCAGTTTGGTTTCAATTTAAACGAAATGACCGTGTCATGTGTTTCCATCTCACAGATCAGAGTCTGCACCCGTGAACAATCTTTTCCACTTCTATGTCTTTGTACCTAGCCAAGATCTCAGTGGGTCCTTCTTGAAGAGTCAAGTGAAGGGTCTCAGATACCTAGTGTAAGGTTATGTGTCAATATGGCTGGCCTTGATATGCAGTAGTCTGGAGCGAGGTAAGGATATTGTCATCCATGTGATAAGATCTGTCACAAGCAACCAATTGATTTGTTGTTGTTGTTGTTGTTGTTGTTGTGTGATGTGACATTGGTTCCAGCTCATAGTGGCCCGATGTATAACAGACTGAGATGTTGCTTGGTCCTGTGTTAACCGCGCAACCGTTGTTCTGTTTGAGCCCATTGTTGCAACCACTATGTCAATCCAAATTGTGGAGGGAGACTTCCTTTGTTCCACCATCTTTATACTTTACCAAGCATGATGTTCTTTTCCTGCTACTGGTCTCTCTTGATAACATGTCCAAAATACATGCCTCCCAGGAGCATTCTGATTGTACTTATTTCCAAGATAGATTTCTTTGTTCTTTTGGCAGTTCATGGCACTTTCAACTATGTTACTCCAACCAATCATTTGGAAGTGAATTCTCTTGCTAATACAACCTACATCCAATAAATATGGGCATCTTGCAAAACTCTGGCATTTTGCTGCAGCTGGATCCTTCATTAGATTGATCATTCGAACTTGGATTCTATAGACCTGTGCCAGAGGTCTGCCCTATTGCTAATTAATTTGGGAACTTGTAAGCCTTTTCAGCCTGTGAATTAGCAGCTTGCTGTTTTACCTGACCGTCTTGGAGCTGTCAGTCCCTGTAGCCAGCAGCTTGCCATTGCAGTTCTTGCGTCAGTCAGTACCAGTATTTTCATGCATCAGGAGAAGCCTCTAACCAGACATTCCACGCACAGATCTGAGACTTGCCAGTTTTTACAACTGCATGAGTCATTACCTTGAGGTAAATTTCTGTCTATGCATTCATTTACAAAGGACATTCAAAATATTGTAGAAAATTTCATTACCTATCAATTCCATTTTCCCAAACTTTTAGAGCACCTCTCCATGTATTTCACCATGTTTGCTTCACTAGAGACTCCAGCCTACAATACCTAGAATATTTTTTAAAGAAAATGAACAAACATGCTTACCTTTGGGTAAGCAAGGCTTGAAAAACATTATTGTTTGCAACCCAGAGATGCTTCCTTGTCTATGTAGGGGTTCACAGTGATGAGGAAAACTTTCTGACCCTCATATCTATTTTTTAGTTCTTTTTCATTGAGGTTATTGATTAAGAAGTCTATTTGCTCTTTATTCAAGCTCCAGTGGTGTTCAAACAAGAGAAAGGAAAAGTTTAAGGATCGTTTCAGTTATTTCCTTGGTTTTTTAAAAGAGGATGTGCAAGATTAATAAAATAGAAAAAATAACCCAGGAAGTAAACAATTGGGTTGGAAAAATATGTGGAGGTTGAGCATGAAAATAGATGCTAAAAGTTATGGGACTTACAAGGAAGAGGGGAAACTCCCCAAATGATTAATGTATGAACATGTTGATAAGAAGGCACTATCATACACCTGAAGGGCCACAAGAGATGAGAAAATTTGGTCTCTACCTTCTGAAGAAATTCACTCCCTCTCTATCGCTCTCTCTCATAAGTAAAAAATTTACTGAAACACAGGCATCTTCATTTGTGTACATATTGTCTATTGCTGCTTCCACATAATAACCATAGAGTTGAGTAGTTAAGCCAGAGACAATGTGACTGCAAAGATGAAAATATTTGCTATCTAGCCCTTTTTATTATTTTTCATTGTGTTGTCCTCATAGAAACTTTTTCCCCCAAATCATATTGTTAGGACATAATCCAGACATTTTATGATTAAATAGTTCCCTAATATCAAGCAGTGTTGTACAATCATTACCTGTATCATTTTCAAACCATTTTCTTCCTTCTTGGACTCCTTAATATCAGTTGCCTACTCCCTGGCTGTATCCCCAGGAACCCTGTTCTACTTAGATTCTCTGTAGATCCACCCAACCTAGATCTGATATACTGAAAACATAGGGAGATTCCAAAAAGGGAGTCAAGAACACTAGCAACAAGATCAAAATACAATAGAAAAAAGCCCCAATTTGGAAAGAACAAAAACAAGAGCAGAAAATATTAAAAAGCAGATTGATCTCAAAGTGTATCAAAAGGGAGATCAAATGGCAAGGTTTTAGCCATTCTACTTGATGCATCATTCTGATGTGTAATCAGCTCTCCAATACACACTGTCTGATAACCAGGGTTTTTTCATCCCTCACTTATGGTCAGAAGGCCATCCCTGTGCAGATCTTTCTAAGTATTTTGGGCTTCCACTGTCATCCACAGCCTTCTGCAAACCAGAATTTCACAATTTAAGCTCTGAAATCATTCCCTCCATTGCATTTGAATTTTATTGTTTATAATCCTTGAATCACACAGACTGGCAGTGTGATTCTTAGATATGGGCTTAGTTTATGCCTCACTTGGATGACTACTTGTTTGAAAACAAACCTTTAAGACCTCATAAACTATTCCTTCAGGTAGCTGGGCACCATCCAATTTCTTCAGCACACTTTTCTTTATAACACATCTATCATCTATGTTCCCTTTATGAGTGTGAGTATTGAGTAAGAATATATCTGTGGCAGTCATGTACTTGATGTCAATCTCATGATTGGGAGTATAGTGGTGGGGTCTAGCCTGTCAATCTGGAGAGATCCACTGTGGCCTCTGTGTGGGTATGGTTTTCTCCTGAGAATTCTGGGAAGTCTCAAAGTATTTCCCAATTGAAGGAGAGAAACTTGATTCAGTCTCTTGGAGTCAGTCTACTGATAAGACAACATGGTAGCATGCTGATAGATCCTGAGTCCCGGAACCTCGAGGAGCTAGAAGAGAAGTCACATGGGCTTGCCCTGATGAAACCAGACCTCTGGAGCCAGAGAAGCTGCAGAAAGACCCCTGTCAATGCTAAGATGCTTCTATTGCCAATGTATGCTGCTAATGGACCCTGAGCCCTGGAAATGAGGAGCCATGGTGAGACCTTTGCCAGCACTGGGATGCTTCTACTGCTACTAGATACACAAGATTCTGCACCCACTGGCCTGTGATTGTCCTGGTGTCATTGCATGTGCTTCATGAGTCGAAAGGAGATTTTAGGAGATTTTATAGACTGATACCAGACATATGGACCAATATCAGACTTGTGACCTTGGACTGGGCTGGGTTGGTATGCTTTCTCAATGTTCCATTCCTCTTGTATATAAACCTTCCCCTTATATCATTATGCATGTTGATGAATTTGTTTCTCTAGTTTATCCAGACTAACACAATATCTTAAGAACTAATCACTTTAAGAGTAGAAGTAGGGTTATGTCTAAGCCCCAAACCCATTCCTAAATCTCTCTTTTCTATCTGCCTCTGGTTCACCTTAGAGATATCTTTGTCATTTTATGGTAGAGAATCTTTTCAACCATCTCCTTGGAGCTAAGGTATTTTGTTCATAGTGTCATTTAGTTCAGGGTAATTTATTTAAAATACTACTGGGAAAGGGAGATTAAACAAGGGTTGATGACTTATAAATTGCAATACATGGATTATTGAGTTGCACAAATTAAGTCCTTAGGTGACTGGACACTATTTACACAAACCATGAGCATTGCCGGTCAAGCAATCCATTGACAATGTCAGACACAGGTCTACCAGAGCAATGCCTATCTTTTTCTCCTTTAGAGCAGCTGGTGGGTTTGAACTGCAGGTCTGTAGTTCGCAGACCTAAGTATCACCCACTTCTCCCCCAGAGCCCATGTAAGATATTCCAAAATGAAAGTTTTCTCTTATCTGAGGGGTCTCAATAAGCAGTCCTGGGAGTATGAGAACTTCTAACTTACATGCAACTCTTCATTACAAACTAGTGTCCATAAACCTGTTATATTCAAAATTCAAGATGTATACAGTGATTCATAATAACTAATTGAGATTTCCTTGTGACAGGAGCTCATTGGAAAATGATTGTTACCACTGTATTACATGTTAAAGATGGTTTTATGTATCTTGTCTCTCTTTCATGACTTTTGTGTATAAATAGGCACTCTGCATACCACAGGTATGTGCTTTTTAACTCCTTTTGGGAACCAACCACAGCATGTACAAAGGGACTTCAAAAAGTTTGTGGGAAAATTCCACAATCTTATAATTCTATTTTTCTAAAGTAACCTTGGAATGGACTCAGCCTCATGAATAACAGGTTAATCTCAAATTTAAAAAGTCATCATTCTATATTTCTGTGAGCTTTTAAAATCCTGCCTCATGTGTGTCTGGTGTAGGGCACCCAAGCATTTGAGTAACCGCACACCAGACCCTTGTCTTAAGACTGGGGCTCAATTTTGGCCCAGCTGCTGCACCCAGGCCTGGAAGTCACCCAATCTGCAGCAGTGAAAGCCCAGGTCCAATCTCCCAACATTGGTCCCCTCGGCTTGTATTCTGGACCCTGTTTTGCATGGTGTGGTCTCGTAAGACATCATGAAAGGTATCTATTCCAGGCATCCAATCTCTGGTTTGGGAGCTCAGTACTCCCTTTATCCACGTTGTCCCTTCCTCAGGCATGTTCTCGCAATTGAGCTGGGTTCCTCTGCAGCTAAAGTAGCAGAAAAAGTGGCAATGACTCGGGGAGACCCAGCGAAACACTCACCTGAGGTGACTCTAGCACACTGGTTCTCCACCTTCCTCGTGCTGTGACCCTTTCATACAGCTCCTCATGTTGTGGTAACCCCCCAACCATAACATTATTCTTGTTGCTACTTCATCACTGTCATGTTACTAGTGTTATGAATTGGGGGACCCCAAAGGGATGGTGACCCACAGGTTGAGAACCACTGTCCTAGCAGGAGCGTACCAGGCTATGAGCCACACAGCAGGTCGAGAGTTAAGGTTGACACAAATGTCCAAATCACAGAACACAGGACTAACTGACATCACATATAAACTCCATATGAAGTGTTGTCACTTATGTACAAATCCAACTTAAAGACAAATAGAAGAATCCATAATCAGAGGTCAGTCTGCATTATGAGCATAACCCCAAACCTGCATGACACACTACATGGTGTTGTCAATAGTATTCTTATATTTGATGTCTATTAGAAAACCCACACAGACTGAAAGCATATTGAGGGCAAAGGTCTCATCATATAATTCTCTGTAAGTATATGGGGGCAACAGTCCCCCTGCTCTTGCCCTTGCTTACTGGGGACATGCACGGAAAGCTTGGGTACCCATGTGCTTCTGGTTTTCCAGAGGTGATTCTGGGAGGCTCTGGCTCCTCAGTCCCACCATCTTTGCCTAACTAGGCCTGGTCTCTCTGACTTTCCCAGAGAGTTGTTGGTCTGATACAATCCACCTCTCTTGTTAGCCATCTCTGAGTACTACATTTGTCAGGGACAGTGGGTCTTGGCCAGCAGACAAGACATACAATCTGTAGACAGAGCCACCACAAGCTGATCTTGCCAGTACAGTTCTGCAGTTTGCTGACAGTGGTGTGGTTGTTTTCCAAGTCTCTAATATGGAATGCCATCGAGTCTTGAAGAAAGCATTGAGTCTTAGGGGGAACTGACTCTTTGCCTTGCAATGTTCTCCCTCAGGGAGGCGAAGACGTGTGCCTGGCATTCGATTCTCAGATAACAAGTGGTGTCAGGGCTACCACAGGTAGAAGGACCTATCAAAGAGTCCAGTTTGGGCTTCGGCAAATCTTAAGACCATCCAAAGCCACACATAAATATCAAGTTTGGAATAGCAGCAAGAATGCATGGGACGTGCCCTTTGGAATCAGCCACACAGCTTTCTTGGAGGGGTGGGCGATGGAGGAGAGAGAACCATTTAGCATCATTCATTAGGGGGTGTGTGAGAAAAGCCCTTTTGAGCAAACAGTTCCAATGTCATTTATATTCTTACCCCAAATCATCACTCTTGGGCTGTGAACTCAGCTGAGACAGGCTTGGGGTGTTCCACACAGCCCCCACCCCCACCCCCACACATATCTGAGAGAGCTCTGAGAATCTTATCCAAGAAACACTGCTGAGCCCTTGTCAGGTTTGGAAGATCTCCCTCATTCTTCATAATCCGAGTGCTGACTCGCGCTTCTTTTGTGGTCTAGGCTGTTTCATGGGCGTCAGGGAAGAAGCCACATAGATGCAGTTCTGATAACTCCATCAACTAGAGGGCAATGACAAGTTGCATATCTTCTTACGAGCTCTCACTTGAAAACTTATGACAAGTCTAGCTTGGAGCCAAGTACCCTCCATGGCTTGTGACTGATTGCTGTGACACAACAGCGGATGTTTGGGGAAGAAGCTCACATTTCTGAACCAATGATGGATTCGGAGGACCCTGGAGAAGGCTTTCCTCACCTGATCTGATGCCCAAAGGGTCGGCCCACCTTCAACTAGGCATCCAGGTTGAAATGCAGACCCTGCGAACTGCTGGCTTGACCACAGCCGGCCTCACTTCAAGAAGACATTCTCTTCTGCAGCCTTTTCCTCGTCCATTCCATCGTGTCTTTCCCAGTGTTGAAAACTTGGCCTTGATGGAAACACAAAGAGCATGTTCTTCCTGGGTTTCACAGTAGGCAGTGGCTCTTTGGTTCTGGTATCCTGTATCCTGTTTTCAGTTTGTGGTAGCACATCTGCTTCTCCAGACTCTCCAAGATGTGTCTTCACTGAACTTCTCCAACCACAATCTCCCCTCCCCAAACTCACATCTCCCGGCCCCCCATTCAAACAGACTAATTATGATTCATCAGGCCCATCATTTCTTTTCTGCCTGCTTCACTGTGCTGCTTGGAGGTAGGCTCTGGTTCCTCATCCAGGAATACCTTCATGCATCAAGACAGAGACCACAGCACACTCACAAGTGAATAGGAAGGATATATATATATGTATATATGTGTGTATAGATATGTATATGTATATATTGGCTTTTTAAGGAACCCTAGTGGCACTATTTGGTAAGCCTTGGACTGCTAATCCCATGGTCAATGGGGTTCAAACCCATGAGCCCTTCTGCTAGAGAATGATGAGGCTGTTCTCCCCCTTAAAGCTTTACAAAACCTCAGAGACTTTAGATAGGGTCACTAGGAGTCAGAATCAACGGGATGGTACTGATGGGGGGTGCTGGATTCTCAGGAGTGGAGGGAAGTATGGCTTTGGTCTTTATTTTTGGGTGAGCTAGGGGAGGTGGGGGTTGGGGGGAGTGTTTCCTGAACAGAACTCCCACCAGTCCAGAAGTCTTATTTCCCCTAGTACAAGTGGCTGTGGGTAAAGGGGACTTGGAGAGCCTGTCAGTGGACAGGCACTAATGATGGAACCCTCCTCTTCACTACACGTTCAGACCTCAAAGACTTTGCCGAAGCAAAGTCTACTAGGCATCCCCCAAGTGTCCTCTGAGATTTCTCGGGGTCCACCTCACCCAAAGGCCTCTTCTCTGTATCAAGGCTGAATTTGGCTTGAATTTTTTAACATGCAACACCCTTGGAGTTCATGGGTGGTGGAAACAGCAGCCGTCAGCTACTAGCTTCCAGAGGTGCTGCAGAAGAAACACCTGGTGACCTAGTTCCAAAGACATCAGCCGTGGACAAACCCATGAATCCCAGTGCACAGAGACGTCCAGGAACTCGCCAGTGTACCACACATGAGGTCTCCTTTGGTTTTGTGCATGTGAGCCGCTGGGGGTCGGGCATAGGGGTGGTACTTGTGCTGCTGACACTGTGTGCTGTCCGGTGGACTCAGGCTCATAACCACTATCTGGGACAGGGCAGGACTGCCACCTAGGGTTTCCTCAACGCACGCCTTAATGGAGCTGGAATCCCAAGCCTCTTCTCCCAGGGAGCCTCTAGCTCAGTGCTTCTCCACCTGCCTCACACTGAGACCCTTCCATGCTGTTCCCCATGGGGTGGTGACCCCCACCCCCGCAACCATCACATTATTTTCAGTGCTCCTTCATCACTGCCAATCTGCCTCTGTTGTGAATCTGGTGACCCCAGTGAAATGCTGCCGACCTGGTGGGGAACAGTGCAAGGCTGAACCAGTAGCCCATCAGGGCTCGCAGAGGTCAAGTCAAGGAGGGGGAAGTCGTCCTAGAAACAGTGAAGGGAGCACTGCAGTTTGCACTTTAGGTTCCGTTCATTTTGCCTGCAGGTGGCTTTCCAGAAGTGGGTGCTCCACTCTGCCCAAACAGTCCAGTGGCCTGGCACGCAGGCACCCCAGCATTCTTTCTTGGTTTGCGTTCACCAGATTGGTCTGGAAGACGGACACGTCCCCCAGGAGGGCGGGATGGAAACGGCATGCTCTCCTGGGGGGCCCCTGGCATGGGTGCTGTTCACTTTGAGTGTCGCCTTCTCCAGCAGAGCAGAAAGATGGCCTTTTTCTTAACTCCGGAGGAGCTGAGGGAAGGATGATGAAAATATTTACCTAAAGACCACCTAGGCCAGTCTGCACACTCCTGAGTCAGGTGGGAAACTTCAGTCCAGCTAGAGTCCTCTGTTTTTGTTAAAAAAAAAAAAAAAAAAAAAGAGGCCTTACAGATGGCCAGCCCCGCGTACAAGCGCACGAGTGCGGGTGCAGACGTCTGCGGTCCAGCTCCCTGCACCACATGTGGTGACCACTGGCCTTGGGTGCTTTCCTGTCACTCATTTTAGAGAGGACAGTCTGGCCACTTGTTTTAAAGCTCAGGGGTAGCTTTCCCCTCCTTCTCACTCGCTCCTTTCCTCCCTCTAAAAGCCACAGAAAGTGAGGTGATTCTCCCCCCTCCCCCCAGCAGGGGGACATTTATTACAGACACTCAATCTATCCCTTCTCAGGGGGCAGTATGGGTCCTGAAGCTTTGCCTTGGCTAGAAAACACCACCGTCACAAAAGGCTAGGGTGTTTGCCGAGCAGCGATCAGTGGGAGGAGGAAATTGGTGTGTACTAGCAGGCCACAAGAGAGCTGTTTTTGGAACCATGCAAGGTACGCAGAAGAGCTGGTCCCTCATGGCCAGACCTGCACAAAAGGACGCCAGGACAGAGCGACTTTTTATTATTCTTTATTTTTCCAGAAGCTATATAAAGCTGGTGCGTTTGACTTTTCCCAGGAACCTAACCCTCCACAATGTGCTGACATCGCCATGCTGTGACTTGACTCCCGACTCCTGGCTTTGGAAGGAAAGCAGTTACTCGAGTGGATAGTGGTTTCAGAACTGGGTTCAAGTGGGACCCAGATGCTCACCAGGGAGCTCCTTGCTGAACACTTAGTAAGAGAAATTAAGTTCCACTGGGGCTTCTTTTTTTTTTTTTTTGCTAGGTCCTTTTCTAAGTATCGTATCTGCAAAGACGATTTTATTAAATTCCTGTAAGCACTTTCTAAAGGAAGGGCCAGTCATACTCCAATTGTAGAGATAGAAAGACCAGCAAAAATAGAAATCACTAATAGGGAGCGCCTGGGCATAGCCAGTTAGTGTTGAAATCAGCACTCAGAATCCGAGTCTGGTCAACTCCAGGAGCAAGTCTCCTTCACTGTGCCATCTCTTGAAGATCCCTCCGGCAAGCAGAGCAAAGCAATGGTCGGGTTTAGGAAAGTTTGCTGAAGGAGCTCGGGGGGTTACGTGTTGGGCTGCTGACTTTAAGGTCAGCAGTTTGAAACCAAAGAAGAAAGATGCAGCTGGTTACTTTGTGAAAAGTCACTGTCAGAAGCCCATAAGGGCTGTTCTACTCCGCCCTCTCGATGAGTTGAAATCAACTTGATGGCAGTGGCTTTTCTGAGCTGTCACATGGGGAATTCCTCTGAGGATGTGAACTTTTGAGCCCACTGGGAAGAACTGGGAAGAGAGTGAGAGGCCTCATCTCAGCTCAGTTCAAACGCTGTGAGTCCCTTTAGAAAAGTCCATCATCAAAGAGTCACTGCTAACCCCACACAGAAGGCATGGCTCGCCGAGTCCTATGGCTAAGGGCTGCGGCATGGACAGATGCACAGCCAGGACTTGATGGAGTCAGGGCTCACGTGCAGCTGTGGTTGGCCTCCGATGTTGCCTGGGTCTCGACACCTGCAGACTTACTGGGACTGCCGTCCATGTGAGCGGTGAAGTATCTTCAGTGTGATCGTGATCGCGGTTGTTTCCTGCCTCAAGGGCATGCCCTCTAACTGGATCCCCGTTTCTGTGGTAGAAAATAGGATAACCTAGGCAAAGTGTTCAGGGATTAAATTTCTGGGTTTTTTTTTCTTTATCCACGAAAGCATTTTGATCTTGTTGTTTGGGCTGTGGTGGAACACAGTCAAACTTGACTCATGGTGGCACCATGTCTGTCATTGTAGAATCATGCGAGCTACTGTTTTCAGTGACGGAACTTAGGGTCAGTCAATTCCCTGCCCGTTCCTTTTCCTGAGTCACTGCAGGGTAGCCTCAAACATCCAACCTTACAGTTCACCCTCAAGGGCATTCACCATCTGCACCACTGCAGGACTTGGAGTAGGACACACAGAAAGAACTGTTTGCTTTCCCTTAAGTTACTCAGCAGGTGCTTTTGAAATTTGGGTTCCTTTGTCAATAGCTTCAAATACCCTCCCCACCCCTTTAATACCACTTTTGTTGTAGGACATGATTTTGATGTTTACTGGGGTCTTTTCAGACTTTTAGTGAGAGAACCTACATGAACTCCTACAAGTATCCCAGCAACCTCGCAGCGTAGATATTATTTTTCGTCATTGTACGGATGGTGCCGGAGATGACCTGGGCGTTGGGTGTGTAGCTCACTCAGAGATCAGACAGCAAGACCGGGTGGTGCGCAGACTCAGTCTCATTTCGTTGCCTGAATGGCACCGAAGCAGCAAAGAGAGCCTATTTTTGTGTCTTAATTTGTTAAATAGTAGGGAAAGGGTTCACTTGATGAACATAGAGGCCGATAGGGAGAGTCTGGCCAGGTCTGTGTGTGTAGTGGTGGGGGGGGGGGCGGTGTATTTCTTTTAAACATTCTTAGCAATCTGTGTACAGTAATGTGACTTTGGAATGATGCATTCCTGCATAAGAATTGTAGCTGCAGAGATAGGAGATGGTGTCAGGAAGCCCAAACAAGTGGTGAACCTCAAGTCATCCCCAAAGTAAAGGGGAGAACTGAGCAGAACTCTGGAGGCAATGTCTGCAGATATGGTTGCATAGTGTGATGGGACAGACGAAGAATGATGATGATGTTGACGAAGGCAGACTCAGAGAAGCAGCTGAAAGCCAGGTCATCACTAGCACAATTTGGACCAAAGGCAATGAAACCAGTGACTCTTGCAGTGATTGTGGAGAGAAAAATACCCTCCTCAGAGAGGGGAGTTCACCAGATCAGAACCCTTTGGTGGCCACTGGCTAAGACTACCTGGGATGGGTCTCAGTCTGCTGTGGTAACCCCACAGCCAGGCTGCTCAGGCTTCCTGCCTTTAGAAGATAGTGGAGCCCAGGAGCCCTTGTCAATCTTTTAAATGCTTAAAGAGAAGCTACACCTCGTGAAATGAGGAGGGTGCAGGAATGTGCCTTAATTTGTTCTTCATTCTTTTCCTTCACAGTCACATTGGCATATAGCTCACACATTATACAATTCAATAGTTAAATCATAGTCCAAAGAAACGCGCAATCATCTCCACAGTCAGTTTTAGAACATTTCCTTTTTCTTGTACTCATTGTTAACAGCTCTTTATTCCACCCACTCACCCCCCTGCAACCTCCCTGGCCACTCCCCCTCCCCAAGTCACTCTTTCTCACGCTTTACTTATCCTGGATTTTACATACAGAAAAACATACCCAAATGCACTCCCCCTCACACACACACACACACACACCACCACCACCACACCGTCGCCACCGCCACCACCACCACCACCACCATCACCACCACCACCACCAACAACAACAACAGCCCACAGCACTCTCTCTCTCTCATAGCAAGTCTATTCACATCCCTGGTATATGGTCAGAGGGGTTGACAGGAAGCCTATTTCATGTGTTGACCCTGCAAATGTATTTTGGGTTTTCACTGTTATCCACAGGCTTCTGGACACCAGGTCTTTACAATTGAAGCATTGATATCTTTCCTTCCTTCAGGTTTAGGTTTCACTGTTTTTTTATGGTGGATCACATTGGCCAATGTGTTTCTTCCATGTGGACTTAGCTGGTGCTCACTTAGATGGCTGCTGTTTTATGACAAGACTTTAAGACCCCACACCTCTTCTTTTGATGAACCAGACACGATCTGATTTCTTCACCACACTTTGCTAAAGCACTCTTCAGTGATCTCTTCCAGAGGGCCAACATTAAGCAGTGCCATGTCATAAGAACTCATTGTTCTTAGATTGGGGCTAGAATTAATCGTGAGCCCAAATCTGTTCACTGTATCACCTTCCATTTCATGTTGAGATCCTTCATGACTCTGCCCTGTAACCCTGTGGATGTGTACACATAAGTGTGTTGTCTGGATTCTTGACAACAGCTACACACCCTTGCCTGAAGATACATACGCACACCCACTGGAAACGTCTATACGGGACAGAGATCACAAAGAGATAACTCATGAATGGGATATGGCCCATGGGTCTCTTTTGTTTGGTGTGTACACTTTGAACCAACTTTTTTTTTTCAAATTGAGTAGTTTTGTACAGAAGCCCACATTTCCAGTCTCTCTATATAAGTTCAAAGAAGGGCAAATTCTAAGCGCTCACCACACATGTCAGAAAACCACTGGCACTGATCTGCTGATACATAGAACATGTTCATCCCTATTTTACCAATCTATTTTAGATGGGTATTAGATGCATATCCTATTTTTAATAGGATCTCATAAAATCTGGGACAATATTGGACCGGAGTGAATTGGTGCCCTTCTGTCACTAGACATTGTCTCCTTAATTGGGGTATCTTTCACAAAGACTGGGTGAGAAAGAGCCAATGGTATTGACATGAGCCTGCCAAACCCAACTGTACCCGTTTGCAGCTCTGGACTCCTGGGGAACACAGCTACAACTGGACCAGCACAACCTCCAAGAGAGCTGGCTTTTATCCATCAAATTAAGGCATTGCTTCTTCTATTGCTCTCAGCTACACTTCTTACCACCATTTTAAGGAATATTTCAGAACAACTTCCAATTTCTTACATAGATATTAGACTTCCTGAAGCAGCCATACAGAATGCATTCAACTTCTCTCAAACCCTCCCTCAGGGCTAATATGGCTGGCACTCCATAATCCACTGACAAATGAACTCATTTTTCTTTAGGTCTGAAGGGTGAGTATCATGTGCCTCATGCATCATCTGAGCTCTCGAACAGATAAAAATCAATCCCGCATGGTACTCTCCCCGAAGGAGACTGCATTCCAGTAGAGGACTGTCCGTAGGATTATATGCACACACTCCCATAACACTGCCATAACTAAATCAATGTGCTAAATGCACAAAGAAAAGACATGCGCCAAGTGCCACAGAAGCTAAATTTGGACATGGATAGTGATGTAAGCTTTCTGGAACAGATTATGGCAAAGCACAATTCTAGAAGACTAGTAATGTAAGATGTTCCCTATCTTATAGGCAACCTGTGTGTGTGTGTGCACGCACGTACGTGAATATGTATATATGTGTATATATATATACTCCAAAAATGTCATGGAAAATATGAACAATGAAATATATGTATATATAAACTTATATATTACTATATCACAGTACTTTAATGTGAATTGCCTCATCCCACACCTAACCCACGTGTAGAGGTGGCCAGTTACTGCCTCTCTTTACCTAGTTAACATTTTCTCATATTATACAGTGAACATTTGGTGAAAACAGTCCCGTGGGTTTTTGTACAAAAAGCAATTGGACATCATGGGCAAGGGGAATGGGCTCTGTGCTTGTGCCTCGCTTCCAGTGCCTGCAGCTACATGGCTTCTTTCAGCTGCAAGTATTCATCTTCCTACTTCACTGGACAGTCAAGGCATGGGAAAGAAGTTCTCTTTTGAAAATCTTTCACTTTGCTGTTGCTTTTTGGCACCATCAAGTCACTTCTGAGCCTGTGCACCACAGACCACAGCAGGGCCTGGGTCTGTACCAGCCATACAACGGTTCCTAAGCTTGAGCCTATTGTTGTAGCCTTGGTATCAGTCCATCTCCTTGAGGGCCCTTTCTCTGCCCCTCCACTTTACCAAGCATGATGTCCTTCTCCAGGGGCTGGTCTCATCTGAATAATATGTCCAAAGTATATAAGACAAAGTTTTCCCAGCCTTGCTTCTGAAGAGCACCCTGGCCATACGTTTTTCCAAGCCAGGTTTGGCTGTCCTTGTATCAGTCCATAATACTTTCAATATTCTGCTTCAGATCCCCAATTCAGATTTTTTGATTCTTCTTCTGACTTCTTTATTCATCGTCCACGTTTCACTGGCATATGAGGCAACTGAAAGTAGCATGACTTGGGTCAGGCACACTTTAGTCCTCAAAGTAACACCCTTGCTTTTCAATATGCTAGAGAAGTCTCCAGCAGCAGATTTGCCCAATGCAACCCTCCTTTTGAGCTCTGGCCTTCTGCTTCCTTGAGCACTGATTGTAGATCCAAGCAAGACGAAAACTTTGACAACACCAACTTTTTCTCCAATTATCATGAGGCTATCTTTTGGTTCAGTTATCTATTGGATTTTGAGCTTCTTGACAAGGAATTTCAATCCATACTGAAGGCTACAGTTCTTGATCTCCATCAGCAAGTACTTCGATTCCTCCTCACCTTCAGCAAGTCAGGTATACCCTGTGCATATTGCAGGTTGTTAATAAGGCTTCCTCCTGCCCTGATGCGTCTTCTTCAAAGAATCCATCTTTTCTGATAATTTGCTAAGCATGCAGGCAGAATAAATATGGTGAAAGGAAACAATGAAGATGCACACCTTTCGTGATTCTAAGCCATGCAGCAGTCCCTTGTTCTATTCACCCAACTGCCTCTGGTTCGTGGACAGGTTCCACATAAGCACAGTGGAGTTTTTTGGAATTCCCATTTTCTCCAAGTTATTTATAATTTGTTATGATCCACATGGTCAAGTACCTTGGTATAGTCAATAAAAGAGAAGTAAACAATATTCCTGATATTCCCTGCTTGCAACAAGATCCACCTGACACCAGCAATGGTATTTCCTTTTCCTTGTCCTCTTCTGAATCTAGCCTGAACCTCTGGCAGTTCCCTGTCAATGTGCTCCTGTAATCATTGTTCAACTGTCTTTAGCAAAATTTTACTTGCATATAATATAGCTGCCATTGTTTTATAGATAGTTTCAGCATTCTACTGGCTCACCTTCTTTTGGGATAAGCACAAATATTGATCTTTTCCAGGCCAAGTAGCCCTTTCCCAAATGATGCGTAAGCTCC